>JAVJIF010021290.1:0-66636 GCA_038442645.1 Agave tequilana
GGAATTGATTCCATTAAGGAATAGAATAGCCAGACGAATCTGACTTGATGATCAAAAGTGCAGTGTTAACGTGATCATGTATAATATTTCTTTAGAAATTTGTTATTGACTAGCATCATGAGCGTGTCGCCATTTGAATTAGTAAGGCAATAAGTTCTGTTTGAGTAGACTGTCTCTACTACAAAGGCCCTTCCAACTTTAATTGGAACTTGCCTTTGGTCCTGTATATAATGACCATGGTTCACCTGACAGCTAAGACCGAGTCTTCTTTCTGGAAGACTCTCTCTTTGACCATTTTGTTGAATGAGGAAGACTCTCTCTTTAACCTTTTGTTGAATGCCTTTGAGATTCGAGCTTGATATAAATCAATATGTTGCTGAGCCTGTAGTAGCTTCTTTTCAATGCTGCAAGCTCCTGGAGACGTAGCTGATGGTTATCTCTATTTGTTATCTTGATTGTCAGAGCAACACGAAGACCACTGAGAAAAGCGTGTTGCCTGTAGAGCTTTAGACCGTCATTCGATAAGCCCAAGATATTTGCTAAGCTTCTCATTCCAATCTCATTTGCATGTGTAGGCAAACTTTTTGAAGAGCTTAATGATCGTCTTATTAAGTACTTCTGCTAACCCATTGACAGTAGGGTTGTATGCAATTGAAGTCACATTCTGAATTCGATACTTATCACAAAACTGATAGAATGACTGGCTCGCAAATTGAAGACTGTTGTCATGGATGATCCTCCGAGGGATATCAATCGATGGAGGATATGGTGTTTGATAAAGTTAAGAACATTGGTAGTTTTTACTTCAGCAAGTGATAAAGCTTCCGCCTACTTCGAAAAGTAATCAGTTATCGCGAGGATGAACCGATGACCTCTAGCCAACGAAGAACTGATAGGTCCGATGAAATTGATCCCCCCAGGCTTTAAAGGGCTATAAAGCATCTGCTGGATGGAGCAGCTTCGGGGGTTGGTGTATGAAATCTACATGAATTTGACAGGCTCTACACCATTTTGCATATTGCACTACATCATGATCATCCTTGGTCAATAATACACAAGTTTGTTTAATCAGTCTTTGAGCTTTGGACCCGGCTAATGGGCACCGCATATGCCATCACCAGCTTCTTTTAGTACTTCCTGTGCCTCTGAGTTGGATATGCAGTGAAAGAGTGCACAATCATATGAATGGCAGTAAAGTATCTTTACCTTCGATCATAATAAAAAATGAGGAGACCTTCATCGAACAAAACTACCTCCTTGGAGTCATCGGGCAATATGTCGTGCAAGGCATAGTCAATGATAGGAAATCACAAGTCTCTAGGTTCGAAGTGCGTTGAGATTGTATGACTGTTGGCCCAAAGGCCTATCACCCTAGTTTTGATGATGATCAACTCATGAAGTTATGTTTACTAATGATCTTGTGTTTAATTAGTGACAGATTCATTATCAAAATCTTAGTAGGTGCATAGCTCAATAAAGGATAAAATGTCAGATTTAGAGCTAGCACGGTGTGATCCAAGGAGCTTTTAGATCAAGCTTGGACCAGTCAAGAAGATGAAAGCCTTCAAGTGAAGACTTCAAGAAGATGAAGACTTGTGTCTAGGTATAAGATTTTTATGTTTTAGATAAAGTGTAAAGGATAGAATAGTGGTGGATTGCTCAAGTACATTACACACACACTCTTGATAGATATGTTTTCATAAAAAATTTTTAATTTAGAAAAGATTTTTCTTTGTGACAAAATACTATTTGGATTTTGGTTTTCATGTATACATATCTTTTATCCAAAATCAAGTTTAGAGCTTAATGTCAAAATATAGATATTTCATCTTGATTGTGTAGTGGATCATATCCATACACACTATGCTTTAAAATGAATTACAATATCTTGTTTTTGTGTATTTGGAGAAGTTTAGAAAAACAAGTTTGGTAAAATACAGTTTTTCATTTGAACCAATATTTTCAAGTTACAAAAATAGTCCAATCTTTTGTAACATGCCTTGATTTTGTGTAAGCATGTTTTTATATCAAAGTATATTGGTAAAACTATTTTTGTAGATTTTTCAGTATTTTATGGGATTTTATTTGAGCCAAAAGACTAAGTTTTAATCCCAGAAAAACTGTTTTAGGCTTCAGCAAGTCGACTGTATAGTCGACTATATCTGAAGTCGGTCGACCGGCTCGTTGACCGACGTGCACGCCTTTGAGCACTGGAGGACGGCCGACCGTGCTGGTTGACCGATCCAGAGAGCTCTGCTCTCTGGAAATTTTGGCCGACCGTACGGGTCGACCGACAGAGAGTTCTACTCTCTGCTCCAGTGGCTCGGTCGACCCGGGCGGTCGACTGTGGCTCCAACGGTCGGATTTCTGACCGTTGGCGGTCGACCGAGCGGGTCGACCGGCAGGCCTGACAGACCCCAACGGCTATATTTTTCTGGCCTATAAATTTGGGGGTTTGGTCATTGTTTTGTAACAAGATTTTAGGAGAGCTTTGAGCCAGTTTTTCCCATCCTTTTAAAAGAGTTTTCTCCACATATTTGAGAGCAAATATTTCCTATCTAAAGGGAAGTTTTTATTAAGAGTGTTAAAAGAGATTCTTTGAGTTTTCCTCCACCATTCTCTTCCTTATTTTTCTCACACAAACACTTGAGCTATCCATTGCTATTCATCTTATAGGAGTGTTGTAGTGAGAGCTTTTATTGGTGATCAAAGTGTTTAGATCACCAAGAGATCATTTCTTGTACTTTGAGGAGGCGGACATGTGTGTCCGCGTTGTTTCGAGTTCGGGTGCGAACTCCGTGTTTAAGGTGCGGCCTCGGCAAGCTTGTGGGGCTTGCGTGTGTACGGGACTAGGGAGTCCGAGGGCTTGTAGGTGTTGCGGCACCGAGAAGAGATCCATTGAGATCTTGCATAGTGGAAATCTTTCGTGTGTCGAAGGCGGGGATGTAGAGCAAGTGTGCTCGAACCTCGAAACAAACCCTTTGTGTTTGCGATTGCCTTTTCTCTCTCTCTCTCTCTCCCTTACTTATATCTTGCATAGCTTATATTGTCTTTACATTTACATGCTTGATATATCTTGCGTGCATAATTGATATATACTTGCTTGGGTTGTTTGCTAACACTTATATTTAACCAAGAGAGCCAACACGGCACCTCAACCCATTCAAGGGGAATCTAGAGGAGTTTGTCCAGAGCCCTTCACGGGGAATTCGGCAACACTCTTTGGTTATACGTGGTGTTTAGTGTAAAAGATTTAATTAGGTCATAATCAGTTTTAGCTTCCGCATCATTTGGCATTAAGTGACCATTAGATTAGCCATCACCTATTCACCCCCCCTCTAGGTGAACCTTCAATTGGTATCAGAGCCAAGTGCTCTGATTTTGGGTCTAACAACCTAGAGTTAAAGATCCTCATTTTTAGGCTAATCACAATATTTGTACACACACCATGGACTTCATGTCACCACCCACCTTTGACATTCTTAACATCCAAATTTGGAAGGTTAAGATGTCTATGTACCTCAAGGCCTTAGGCATTCATGTTTATCTTGCTACAATTAAAGATTCTTATGTTAATGATAGCAAGTACATTGAGGCTAATGCAAAAGCCCTTCATGCTTTAAAGTCTACCCTAAATGATGAATATTTATCTAGGGTATCTAACATTGATTCGGCTTTTGTAGCTTGGAACATCATCACCTCCCTTGACGAAAAGGATCTATATTATGCCGAGAGTGATTCGGACGTTGGAAGCAACACCTCCAACGTATGCTACATGGTCCAAGGGGATAACCCCTTGAGGTAAACACCCGAATCCGATGATGAAGACATGACATATGATGAGCTTACTACTTATTGTCAACTTGTGCTTGAAAGAATGACATGCTTAAAAAGAAAAATAAAAATTTGAAAAAGAACATTGCTTGCATGCATAAAGAACATGATTCATTTAGAAGTAACATTGCATGTTTAGAAAAAGATAACAAAAATTTGAAAAAGATTTTGATTGCATGCTTAAAGAAAAAGATTCATTAGCAAACAAGATTGCATGCTTAGAAAAAGAAAAGGAAGATTTGAAAGATGAAAATGTTTCCTTGATGAACAAATTAAATAATTTTTGTGAAGGAAACACTATTTTGAAAATAAAGTTGATTTGGTGGAAAAACAAAAGGAAGTTATTTTTCAAGAAAATAAGACTTTGAAAAGAAAGATTTGTGAAAAAGAAAAAGAATTTGTTTCGAAAAAGAAAAAGAAAAATGATCATATATCTCACCATGCTTTACATGCCACCACTAATGAGATTAAAGATTTGAAAATAAAATGGATAATTTGGGCTCTACCTTGAGCTCTTGTGCATTCAATCATTCTAGGTTGGAATCATTGTTTCAAAAGAAACAAGTTCCCCATCTTCATGCACATCATAATCATGCATTTGCTTATGTTGCACAACATGATCACACTCCTACACATAAGCATCCTAAGGTGTACATATATACACATTGTGGCCGCAAAGGCCATCTAGCAAAATTTTGTTATGATAGGTTATATCACTTTAATTTTGCTAAGAATAAAAATGTCAAGGAACCCAAAAATTTTGCAAATAATAATGTTCCTTACAAGACTAACCCTAAAGGACCCAAGAAAATATAGGTACCAAAACCCCCACCATTTGCTTTTGATGTAGGTGAGGGCTCTCACAAAACGTGAGAGGATCGGTGCCTTGGTAGTGGATGCACTTGGACATGATGGACATACTTTCGGGATGCATCACTATCAAGGAGTTTTGGTGGGAAAGACCACCATGTTAGGAGCTTTGGAGTTTGTAACAATCTCTAAACTCCTACTTTTTATGTACATGCTAGTTCATTTATCATATTCATAGCATGTTCATATTTTTGTGTGCTTCATGTGATATTTACATGCTTGATGTAGAATGTGTCAAACTTACATTTATACATATATGAATAGTGAACTACAATTGACTCATATATATATTTGAACTTCATGCTCATTTGTATCCACTATATACATATGTATAGACTAGTTTTGATGATTCTCTTTTTATACATGTTTTGCCTATGCTTTACTTCATGTATATGTATTTTTAATTCAAATCTAATAAATATACATGTATACCCGTGAGTCTCTTGCTTTCATGCATACACTATTTGTAGACTCTTTTATATTTGGGATATGTATGTGTATTGTTAGGATTGGATAAATCATACATATACCTTGAAGTTTACTTTAAGATGAAAAATAAAAATTTTCATGACTTATTTTTAATGAGAATAAAATTTCATGTCTTGTCTAAAAATGAGATTCATGTTTGATTGAGTTTCATTGTCTATTTTCATGAAAATGTCATTTATATAACCTTTGAACACTCATCTTTTACTTTTCAAGATAAGTTTGAGCTTTATGGACTATGAGTGCTTGAACTTTTATGTACTTAGTATAATTCATGAAAAACATATGATTCGATGTATTTGAAGGATCTTTAACTAGTTTGTTAAAAATCTATTTAAACTAGTTATTTGTTCTTCAAATTAGTTTATGAGACATACACATGATCTTACTATTCTTCAATCATAAATTCTTTTGTGTTCTCAAAATTTATTTGATGCTTCATGATTTGAATGTTAGTTTATATGTTAGTTTTTGTCAACACTAGGATTTATACTTGTACATATCGTGGGCCACAAATAAATCTATTTATATTTGTGCTTGAATGCTTATTTGAACCCATGAAATGTGCTTGTATTGCTTGGTTTTGATGATACATATATTTTTATACTTGTATTCCTACTTTTTGGATTTGATTTATGATCATGTGTTTTCATTTCATGTATATGTGTATTTTGCCAAACTTTAAGATATACATGTATACCTCTTGAGTCATTTGCCTTTAATGCAAATCTATTTATATGGACTCAATTGTGTTTAGGGATATGTATGTATACTTCTTGTGTTGTCAAAACATACATATACCTTGAAATATATTTCTTTAAAAAAAATGAATAAAAAATTTGTGATGATTTTCATGTTTTTAAAATTTATGATAATTGTCTCATTTAAAGAATATTGAGCTTTATTGACATTTTCATGATACCATGTTCCACATAACACTAGTGCACTCACCTCTTTTGAAATTTTATGGACTTTATGGATATTAGAGTGTTTTAGTGCCATGTGATTTACTTGTGTTTCATGAAAAATATTTTTACCTTATTCCTTGATTGAAGGATTCCGTACTAGTTTATCAAACATTTTCATTGAACTAGTTCGAATTCTTCATGTGGTATATTATATGATGTATACACTTAAACTTATTTTTCTATTGATATCATTGGATATTTTCAATTGGTATCAATATGAACTTCTTTTGTATACACTCATATTTTGTTTTCCCATATATGTATGAATAAATTTCATTTGGTATATTCATTTTTCATACATATATATGAGCTATTTGTGCTTGAGTTAAAATTGTTTTACATGTTTAAAGCACAAAATTGTTTATAATAAGAAAATAAAAATTTTAAAGAAAATTCTCAAGATTTGTTTTATTGAGAAAATTCAAAATTTTGATTTATATTGCCTATATGTAAGGAGAGCTTAACATCTCTTCTACATATAGATTCATGTTGAGTATATTATAAATTGAGGAGCTTGACAACTCTTCTTTATATGATATACGTGTGTAGGGGGAGCTTCACGTCTCCTCTTATGCATTATATAATATGTGTTATGTGAGTTAGGGCTTGTCATCCCTTCTTCATGTAATGCATATGTGTAGGGAAGCTAACTTAGCGTCTTCCTCTTCATGAATGTATATCGCATATAAATTTTTATTGATTGATTTGTATTACCCCTTCTTGATCTCTTTGTTTTTGACAAAAGGGGGAAGAAAAATTTGTTTGATTTGATTTCACTTTGAACCCTTTGTTGATGATTGACAAAAGGGGGAGAAAGATTTTGAGTTTATATGCATGGTTGAATAAGATTTATGTTTATGCATATATATTTTTTTGTATTGCAAATAGGAGAAAAAGATTTTGATTTATGCTTGTTGCATGTTTTATCTCCATACTTGCATACATATTCATGTGCCTCATTGCCATATCTATTATTTATTTGTTATGCATGAGTTAAGGGGGAGCTTCTTTGAAGCTTTACTTTAATCCATGCATATATAACTTCATGAGTTTTGTCATCATCAAAAAGGGGGAGATTGTTGGCCCAAAGGCCTATTACCCTAGTTTTGATGATGATCAACTCATGAAGTTATGTTTACTAATGATCTTGTGTTTAATTAGTGACAGATTCATTATCAAGATCTTAGTAGGTGCATAACTCAACAAAGGATAAAATGTCAAGATTTGGAGCTAGCACGGTGTGATCCAAGGAGCTTTCGGATCAAGCTTGGACCAAGTCAAGAAGATGAGAAGCCTTCAAGTGAAGACTTCAAGAAGATGAAGACTTGTGTCTAGGTATAAGATTTTTATGTTTTAGATAAAATGTAAAGGATAGAATAGTGGTGGATTGCTCAAGTACATATACACACACACTCTTGATAGATATGTTTTCATAAAAAAATTTTAATTTAGAAAAGATTTTTCTTTGTGACAAAATACTATTTGGATTTTGGTTTTCATGTATACATATCTTTTATCCAAATCAAGTTTAGAGCTTAATGTCAAAAATATAGATATTTCATCTTGATTGTGTAGTGGATCATATCCATACACACTATGCTTTACAATGAATTACAATATCTTGTTTTGTATTTGGAGAAGTTTTAGAAAACAAGTTTTGGTAAAATACAGTTTTTCATTTGAACCAATATTTCCAAGTTACAAAAATAGTCCAATCTTTTATAACATGCCTTGATTTTGTGCAAGCATGTTTGTATATCAAAGTATATTGGTAAAACTATTTTTGTAGATTTTTCAGTATTTTATGAGATTTTATTTGAGCCAAAAAGACTAAGTTTTAATCCCAGAAAAACTGTTTCAGGCTTCAGCAAGTCGACTATATAGTCGACTATATATGAAGTCCGTCGACCGGCTCGGTCGACCGACGTGCACAGACGTGCACGCCTTTGAGTACTGGAGGACGGCCGACCGTGCCGGTCGACCGATCCAGAGAGCAGAGCTCTCTGGAAATTTCGGCCGACCGTACGGGTCGATCGACAGAGAGTTCTACTCTCTGCTCCAGTGGCTCGGTCGACCCGGGCGGTCGACCCTGGCTCCAACGGTCGGATTTCTGACCGTTGGCGGTCGACCGGGCGGGTCGACCGGCAGGCCTGACAGACCCCAACGGCTATATTTTTCTGGCCTATAAATTTGGGAGTTTGGTCATTGTTTTGTAATAAGATTTTAGGAGAGCTTTGAGCCAGTTTTCCCCATCCTTTTAAAAGAGTTTTCTCCACATATTTGAGAGCAAATATTTCCTATCTAAAGGGAAGTTTTTATTAAGAGTGTTAAAAGAGATTCTTTGAGTTTTCCTCCACCATTCTCTTCCTTGTTTTTCTCACACAAACACTTGAGCTATCCATTGCTATTCATCTTATAGGAGTGTTGTAGTGAGAGCTTTTATTGGTGATCAAAGTGTTTAGATCTCCAAGAGATCATTTCTTGTACTTTGAGGAGGCGGACGTGTGTGTCCGCGTTGTTTCGAGTTCGGGTGCGAACTCCGTGTTTGAGGTGCGGCCTCGGCAAGCTTGTGGGGCTTGCGTGTGTACGGGACTAGGGAGTCCGAGGGCTTGTAGGTGTTGCGGCACCGAGGAGAGATCCATTGGGATCTTGCATAGTGGAAATCTTTCGTGTGTCGAAGGCGGGGATGTAGAGCAAGTGTGCTGGAACCTCGAAACAAACCCTTTGTGTTTGCGATTACCTTTTCTCTCTCTCTCTCTCTCTCTCCCTTACTTATATCTTGCATAGCTTATATTGTCTTTACATTTACATGCTTGATATATCTTGTGTGCATAATTGATATATACTTGCTTGGGTTGTTTGCTAACACTTGTATTTAACCAAGAGAGCCAACGCGGCACCTCAACCCATTCAAGGGGAATCTAGAGGAGTTTGTCCAGAGTCCTTCACGGGGAATTCGGCAACACTCTTTGGTTATACGTGGTGTTTAGTGTAAAAGATTTAATTAGGTCATAATCAGTTTTAGCTTCCGCATCATTTGGCATTAAGTGACCATTAGATTAGCCATCACCTATTCACCCCCCCTCTAGGTGAACCTTCATGAACTTCACTAACTTTTAAAGCGAACTTCAGACAGAAGAGATGATGAGTTGCTACTGTAATACAATAATTGGTATTGACTGGTAAAGCCAATTTAGCCACAAATACAACTAGAGCTTCTGCCTTTATGTTTTGAAGGCGAGACATGCGGCTGATGTAGAAGCCATCAAATGTGTTAGCCAATTGGATGGCTGCACAGTGATAAGATATCAGGTCTTCATGTCGAACCTCATGCTCTCCTTTGATCTGATTGACGATCAACATGGAGTATCCATAGGCTTCGAGATATGTTATTGCGCGAGCTGGAGGCCGGTGAGTAAGCGTTGTATTCAGCCACATTATTGGAACAGGGTTTCATTAATGAGAAGGCACAAGGGAGGACTTGGTCATTTGGAAAACAAATACTACCCCCACTCCGGCGATAATTTTGCCCTTAAGGTCTGTTCTTGATGCACTATCAAAGAACATTTGTCATACATCATCACTTGAAGTCATGTTGGCTTCAATGACCTCATCTAGGATATCTTCATGTAGCTTTAAAGTCTCCGAAACTAGATGAGCTGCTATGAAACCTACGAGGGCTTGACCCTTAATTGCCTTCTGGGGTACGAAGGTCATGTCATATTGGGACAACAATGTGGCCCAATTAGCCAATCTGGAGTTTAAAGAACCTTGCTTTGTCATGAGAATCAGTAGAGGATTAACTCTTGAAATGACATGAATGGTCTGCCCAATCAAGTAATACCGTGTCTTTTGGATGGCGAAGACGAGAGCGAGACATTCTTTCTCAACTGGGTTGTAGCAACTTTCAGCCCCAATCAAGATTCTGCTGAAATAATAGATAGATTGCTTGGCACTTTCATTATTATTTTTTTGTACGAGCAGAGCACCTAAAGAATATTCTTGGCTCTTACATAGAGTAAGAATGATTTTTCTAAAACAGGAGATGTCAGGACCGAAGGCTTAGTGAGGTATTCTTTAATAACCTCAAAAGCCTTCTGACAAGCATCATCCCAGATGAAAAAGATGACCTTCTTCATTAACCGTGTAAATAATTGGTAGTGACCCGACAGATTTACGATGAATCTTCGGATGTGGCACGCCTGCCTAGACCCCTCGGCTCTTTGAGGTTTCTTGGAGGCTGCATAGCTTGTATTGCTTTGATCTTGTCAGGATCAAGGTAAATTCCTTTAGATGTACGATAAATCCAAGGAACTTGCCACTTGAAACTCCGAGGGACTTTGCTGGGTTCATCTTCAGTTGGTGAGCCTGCATGTGGTCGAACACCGTCCTCAGGTCATGGATATGGTTGTTCTTGTTGTGACTTTTGATCGCGATGTCGTCGACATAATACTCCACCGTCTTTCGTAGGTGATCACAGAAGATTGTGTTTATTGCATATTGGTAGGTTGCACCTGTATTTTTTAAGCCAAACAACATTACCGTATAGCAGAACACTCCCAACAGTGTTCAGAATGACGTATACTTTTCGTCATCCAGGTACATCTTGATTTGGTTGTACCCTGAAAAGCCATCTATAAGGAACATCCTTTTAAAACCACATGTGTTGTCAATCATGACGTCAATGATGGAGAATAGAAATTCATTTTTAGGATAGATTGTATTAAGATCGTGAAAGTCAATGCAGATTATGATCTTTTAATTCTTTTTAAGAACAAGAACAATGTTAGCGACCCAGTCCGGGTGCTATTCCTCATGAATAAAGCCACATTCGATGAGTTTTTGAACTTCGATCATAATATCGATGAAAAATGTCATTGTTGTTGCTTAACCAGTTTAGCGCATAATATCGATGAAAAATGTCATTGTTGTTGCTTAACCGGTTTAGCGTTTGTTTGAAAATAAGACGATGCATGGCCACCTGAGGGTCGAGGCCAAGCATGTCTTCATAACTTTAGGAAAAGACATCTATATATTCTCATATGAGATATAAGGTCTTATTTTTCTGTTGGCGACAAGCTTTCGCTTATGGAGATGAGCTTCAGGTGCAACTGATCTCCCACATCGACTTGAATCACTTTATCCTCGATAGCAGGCTCGCATTGCTTGAAACGTTTCTCCCATTGAAGATCAAGTTGTTGAGCCCATGGATCAATGTCTTCTTCTCGCTCCACCTGACTAGTTGATGTCATGTTGGCGAAGAGCTTCTTGAAGATAACTCCTATACTTACATCAAATTCTCAATCTGATGAGTCTGAGGAATGTGATGGTGGAGACTCTTCAGATTTTGAAGCAGATTGAGTGGATGGGTAATATATTCTAAACTCATGTGAGTCTGAGCGTAACAGTTGGCCGGCTTTCCCTTTGGCACGAAAGATTATAGAGGAATGTGTCGTCCCTTTTCAAAGTTTAAACGTAACTCGTATACTATTTTTTTCATCATACGATGTGTTGATCATGCATAATAAAAGATTATGGGGGCTCCAAGTTTTCGTCTGAGTCATTGAAAGTAGTAATTTGATGTCAAACTCTGCCAAACATGATTAGCAATTGGTCCTTCTTTAGAGATGAAACTACAAAGACAGATCCATCATTATCTTCTACTTGCAAGTATGGCGTCAATATTGGCAGAGACATGTGCAAAGGACTCATATCAATAAGAATATTTACATCATCAAGATACAAGGAATAATCAAAATTAATCTTTTCATTAAGGACCGATTCACCGTTATTTTTGGCAGAATTATTACAATCAGGATTATCAAAATATACTACAATTGATTCTTCATCAAAAGAAACTACTGGATTATCTCCTGATTCTGAGTCTGCTTTGTTGTCGCTATCAATATCATCTGGCAATGGCTTTTTCTCCACTTTATAGTTCTCTTTATAAAGTAGAGAATCAGTGAATTAGTTCTCCACTCCTTTGAACGGTTGTGTTTCAGTGAATATTGTCCTGACCATTGCCTTGTCATTCACATACTTGAAGCATTGGTGGGTATGAAAGGCATAATCCAGTTAGCGTGAATCCAAGGTCGTCCAAGCAAGAAACTGTAAGACATGTTGACGTTGATAATATAATACGTCACTTCATATTTCAAATCTCCAATTTGATATCGGAGACGGATCTTACCCAAAGGATGACAGCTGCCAATGTTGAAGTCGTAAATGGTTGAGTCATGGTCAACAACCTGCTCAGTGGAATGCTAAGGAATAGAGGATTCTTTTGGAGATGAAGATTAAAGCAAACCTCGAATCGCCTTGTATGCTCTCAATACATGTAGACCCAATATACCCTGAATAGTACAAAGGTCGATCATGTCGGTTGTCTTTGAAAAGCATGTCTTCGGGAGTGAAAGTGATGCATAGTACTTGCTGTTGTACCATATGACATTGGAGACAAGAAGCCCCTTCGTCATTTGTAAAGATTGAAGCCACTTGAGTCAAAAATGATTCTGAGTCAGCAAGCACGTCCCTAAGCGCCTCTTTTGTTCATTTGAGAGATGGAGTAGCTCATGCAGTGTAATACGAGTTGGAATATAAGTCAGTTGTGCCAATATGTCGAAGCAGAAAGGAGCGTTGAGTTCTTGAGAAGGGTTCTTTTTGAAGGATTTATCAAAACGGACTTCCTTCTGCTTCTCTTTGTCCTATGGTAGGGCTGGTGTCTGGACAGGTGCAGCATTTCTTGATGTTGTTGGCTGTTATGTCTCATCGGGTGTCTGATCGTACTGTTGCAAGTACTGTTTACCAAACCGCATGCCCACCGGCTATGAAGTAGCAGGCTGTGCTGCGAAGGCGAACTTCTCTTCTTCAGAGCTACTGAGAGAAGCTACTATTGCGATGTCATTGTCTACTGCCAGAGAGATGACGTTGTAAGATTTGCCTTTGAGCTTGGGTTGGCTCGATTCTCATTGCTCATTTTTGATGATGTCTATGTGCACCCACATGATCTCCTCAAATTTTATTATCAAACGAACAAGGCCTTTAGTCTCTTGCTCCTTGGCTAACGGGCTGAGGACTTTCATCCTCACTTCAGGGGCGGGAACAACTTCATGGACGGTCACCTTTGAAAGTCTCAAATTGAGGGTCATCATGTTGGCAGTGACTTTCTTTTACTCTGATTTTAACTACATAATACCAACATTGACCAATACTTGAATCTTATCCTTAATGACAAAGCATTTGCTGGAAGGATGGTGAACCATCCTGTGGAAGAGACAATAGTTGGAGTCATTTGTACGTCCAACTTCGTCAGGGCGCTGAACTTCTGGTAACTTGAGCTTGTTATTCATGTGGAGCAAATGGAAAATTATCAGCACCTGCTCCTCTTTGAAGGAGTATTATTTCGGCGAAAACTTGAGCTCCTGATTGTTGCTGGCATTGCTCCTCTTCTGCTTTGGTGGAGTTTTCCCAGATAGCTCAGCTGCCATGGTTTCCTTCCCCTTACCCTGAGAGGATTGAGCTGAGTCTCGTCCCTTGCTGTTGACCCCCCATTTGTTCATGGGAACCGAGGGCTCAAACTTCTTAGTGACTTCTCAGTAACTTCTCAGCTATTTCAGCTTGTTCAACAATCTCTTTTCATGTATGGGCTTTGACAACTCATGTACGAACTTTCACTTTGTCAAAGAAGTTATGCATGCATGTTTAGAGCAACATAGGTAAGGGCATGCCTGCAAGGTACACAATAGAAGGTTAAGAAATCTCTCTATGTATTTTCGTACAGATTCTCCTCCTTTCTATACCATTGAGAGAAGTTTGTCCATTGTTAGCTTAGTATCGTCTTTGTAAAGTCGAGAAAAAAATTAGGTTTTTAAGTCCACCCAAGAATTGATGCAGCCGCTGGGAAGGCTCCTGAGCTAGACAAAAGCTACCCCCTTGAGGGTGTCGATGAATAAGCTGGCCATAATAACATCATATCTATTATGTTGCTAGTTCGAGGCCGGAAGTAATAGATGTGCTGATTTGGAGAGCTCTTGTCATCGTATATATGCAACGTTGGTGGCTTGAACTTAGGTGGATATGGAACATAGTCCCATTCCAATGAGTAGGGACGTGTTATTCCTACTTTCTTTAATTTATCTCGTTAAACTAGGAATGCTATCTGTGCTTAAATGCCTTTGATAACATTGACATAAATTGAAGAACTTTTCTTTGACTTTCAGTTTTAGGATGTTCGTTGCTGAGATTCTCCTCCTCATCAAGATTGCAACCAGTGTTGTTGTTGTTCCAGTTTGTCAGGAGCTGAGCTAATATCTGCTGGATGTTTTCCAAGGCCTCCTGCTTAGCCCTGAAAGTTTGCTCTTGTGCCTCCATGTAGTGACGGAGGTCATCATCATTGTTGTTGTCGGGTATATTGGCCGATATAAGCCCTTTCACACCGAGCTGATGGTAGTAGAAGAAGCATAGCCGCTAGCTTTCTCCTGCTCATCAAACCATTAGAAGAGATGTCTCAATGGTGTTGGTGATACAGCTCCTTTTGAGGAGGAAGGTTGTCTGTAGCTATAAGGTATTGCTACCCTTGAGTGAGTACCTTAGAAGGTACTCTCTTGTTCCACCAGTACCTGACCTAAGCCAGGATTATAGTTAGAATCCAAAAAACTGACTAGGAGAGTGCAAACCCCCTGTCTTCTTCTTCGAAATTGTATTAGATCTCTCCCTCTGCTTGTCATGTTGACAAAGGTAGCTGTAAGGTGGGCACTTTTGTGGTCTTCTTCTTCCAAGATTTGGGTCTCTCAAAAATTTGCACTGATAACTGGTTGAACACTAATTGTTGACTTGGAGGAGATGTTGTGGGGATCAATTCCAAACAGTAGTGGACAGAGTGAACTATCACAAGTTGACACCCCGCCTGTCCGCACTGGGATGGAAAGATATGAACAGGTTCATCAGAGCAAAATTTTCACTTGTTGCTCAGATATTCCCGCAAGTCTATGTTAGCTGGACTCAAACGATCCAACACAGAGACTCGAGGAAGCTGAATGTTAGCCTTTTTAGGCTGAAAAGCCCTAGGCTTGGCCTTAAAGGCTGGCTTTCTTACTGTAGACAAAGCCAGAATAGCTTCGCCTAAAGAGTTAGCTTCCCGAAGCGAGGCTAATGTTGTAGTTCTGCCAGTGGAGGTGAATTTAGCGCTGCATAGTAGTGCTATGGCTTTGAGGTATGTTGGAGTAGTTTTCCTGCTAGCACCCAGTGGTGCTTCATTGTTAGCCTCGCGATAGAGGACATTAGCTTAAACAATGCTCTAGTTCGAGCCTTATGGCTAAGAACTGTCTTTGCACTTCTCGCTGGCAGTGGAAGCGAAGCTACCTTAGCTTCGCTATCAACACACAGAGATGCTTTGGCCTTAACCTCACAGGACAGGCAAGGATGAACTCTATGAAGAGTTACGTTAGCTTCGCATGAAGCTGATTTAAGAGTCCTTTTTATAGCCTCGCATGAGGCTAAGTTGGATTTTTTCAATCATATAGCCTTGGCAGAGGCCATCTTAGGCTCGCGTGGAGCCTTTTTAGCTTCGTACGCAGTGCTAATGTGTTGGTGCGAGGCTGACTTAATCTCTGTTGAGACTGTGTTAGACTCGCGTGGAGTCTGTTTAGCCTCGCAGGAGGCTATGATAGGTTCACAGAGAATCTTATCCGTCTCAATAGAGACATGCTTCCAAGCGGTAGCTAGAGGGCTCTGACTACGGTACTTTTCCTGTGCTTGCGCACATGCAGGAGACTTGCGCTCCCCCAGAGAGAAATTATTCGAGCCTCTCTTGGTCAAAATGAATGACCATCATCTCGATAGTAGACCCAAGGGTCTGAACGTCGCATTGCGACACTTGATTCTCAGCAGTGAAGAATTCAGTGACCCCAATGGAGTCGCCATCTTGTTTTTCATAGATTTGAAAAGGGAAAAACTTACAAACAATTTAAAGAGAAATTACAAGTAAGAAAAATGAAAATTACAAGTACTCTCTTCTAAGATTTAAGTGTGCTGGTGGGAGTCTAATCAGCGCGTGATCATTTGTTCTGTTGACGATGCGAGCATTTCAGTTTTCGAGAACTACTCCTTGGGAGTTTTCTTCTCACCTGATTTCATAAATTCTTTTGAGAGCGGAAGTTCGTAGGGAATTAGCACCCTGAGTTAGAGAACTAGATCTCTGAAAACTTGAAAGTTAGAGAATAATCTCTTAATTTGCAAAATCAAGAATTCAGCCTTCTCCAAAATTATCAGGCTCTTCACCAAATTTTTGGCCTTGCGTCAGCTCTCCTTTTTTTCTGCCCTGAGCTCATTCACAACTGAGTTATTTATAACCTCAAAAGGGGTATAACTGCCCTCAACAGTTAATAAAACTGAAAAGTCTACTGAGACAGGCTCTGTGCTAGACTTCATGCGAAGCTAAATGCAAGCCTCGCGCAAAGTTAGATAGACTCGCGCGAGACTATGATAGCCGTTTGGCTTGGCCATCTCTACTTAATGTAGGATAAAGTGGGTGAGTGTAACCGCCCACTTAAAATGACATTAACCCCACTAAAGCAGCGGGGTTAACTCACTATTTGAATTGGTCAATTACCTGAAAAGCTCACAGCGGAGCTGAGTAAAGTTTCAAGTGAAGCTATCACAGTGCTTCAAGCGATGCTATCACTAAGCTTCAGGCGAAGTTACAAGTTAGCTCTTGGAGGAGCTGTTTCTAAGCTTAATGCTAAGCTAAAAGTGAGCCCTTTGTGGAGCTATTAATAGCTTCATGCGAAGTTAGAGGTGAGCTCTCTACGAAGCTGTGTAGAGTTTCATGCGAAGCTAGAGATGAGCTCTCTGCGGAGCTATAAAGAGATTCGTGCCAAGCTAACCTTTGGGAAGCGGAGCTAAGTGTTTTAACTAACTTAGCTTCATAGGCAATATTGGGTCTACTGTCTGCTTAATTGGATCAGTAGGGTCCAAATTACTGCTTTATCCCTTAGAGATGGGAAGGAACTGATCGTCAGCTTGTCTGCGACTTGTCTTTAAAAGTGTCGACAAATTAGATATCGTTCAGACCGGTTGAAGTGTTGTTTGGGAGCTCGTCTTTTCAAAGTGCAACACTCATCTTTCTTCAGTTTATACGAAATACTTGTTGAGTTTATCCCAGAACCGCATAGAGCAGAACTGCTCCCTTTATATATTGAATTTGGAGTCTGTTGAAAGCAGAACTTCTCTCTGTTAGAGAGCAGAAATGCTATCTCACAGAGAGCCGTTCGGCTCTCACAAAGATCACTAACTGGCGATGGAAGTAGCTTAAAATCTAAGCCAATGCAATATCTTGAGCTCAAATCCTCTTGAATCTGCCTTGGTTAATCACCTTCATGCAGGAAACCTTCTCAATAAATATGAATGACAATGGATCAAGAATCAGTGAGAGGTCAAATACACATGGTTTCACATATCTATTTGAAGTACACATTGTGGGCACAAGCTCAGACTATACTTGTTAAATACATTCACCAAAAATAGTTAACTCTCAATAATGAGAAGTAACAAGTTAAGAATTCAGCAACATTTTGACAGAGAAATTTGAAGAACAGCACAAATCCCAAGCTCCATTTTGACAAATTGATTCATTTTCCACTTATACATTTTCTCCAAAAAAAAAAATACAGAATTTTATAGAAACTGATACTTTTCTCAAAATTTTGACAAAAATTCATACATTTTTCCACTGATACATTTTCACCAAAAAAAAAAAATTGATACAAACTGATACATTTCCATTGCCAAAAAAAAAATTGATACAAACTGTACTCTCCACGCCGTCAGCCTCCTCTCCAAGCCACACGAGCACCTGGTCTACCCTCGCCTTCAACGCCCTCGCCCTCATCACCTCCACAACTTCTCCAGCTCCTCCCTCGAGATTGAAACCCTAATCATATATGATTCCACGCTCAAAACCAAATAACTGACGATTCGAGGAAGCGCTGTGAGATTGAGGTGGTGCTGCGAGTCGAATTGCTCGTGTGGATCGAGATCCGGAGAAGCTGGGGGACGGCGCCGCGGGGTCAGCGGCGAGGTCTGTGGCCGCAGCGGCAACAACGAGATCAAGCTCAAGGGGGTTTTTGGAGGGAGAGGCTGGGATCGGGGGAGAGAGACAAATATGATGGGATCACGGGGCTTTTTTTTGGTTTTTGGGGGGCAATATTACATCATTTGGCTTTTGAAAAATGGTATTTTTTTTTTTTTTTTTTTTTTTATAAGTGAACTATCTCTCACTCTTGTCCCGATTGCGTCACGTCAGCGACATAAGAGGTAGAACCTGCTATGTCGGCTAATTCTTATTTTTCTCACACACACATACTTGGATCTTTTGAAAAAGATTTGAGCATGAATCTTTCTCACTCAAAATCAATGCTACGGCATTCAACTATACAATTCATTCTATTGAAATTAATCTATATTATATAAAGTAACTAAAAATAAAAAAAATTTAAGTGTTTTGAATTTTTTTTCCCTTATTCATCAAATAGGCACAAAATGAACGGCAAAAATAATGAGTTGGTTAGTTTAAAGGTGTATATATTTGAAATCAAACAAAAGTTGATGTGTTAGGGTTTTTTCATTTTTAGGTCATTATCAAATGGTCGGATAGAGAATTTGTATATCTAAAGCCATAAATCTAAGTAATACACTACGTTTGGCCGTCCATTTTGTGCCGACTTGATGCATGGATAAGAAAACTGCAAAATAATTAATTTTGATTTTTAGCTACTTTATATAGTGTAATCAACTTTAATAGAATGGAGCTTGTATTTGAATGTCGTAACATAAAATTTGAGTGAGAAGGATTCATACTCAAATCCTTTCGGAAGTAGTCGAGTGTGTCTGTGTGTGTGTGTATGAAATCCTTTCGGGTTTTCAAAGCCGCTTAGCGCACGCCGACTAATCCCGTGGGTCTTGTGCACCCTATCTTGTGAAGTTTTCCTACACAGGCCTGGGTAAATCGAGGGAATAAGCAAATGCCCATGAAGGGGGAGAGTGTGTCTATATATATATAAAGAGATATTCTAGTAAGAACCAGACTCACAATAAGCTTCATGTGAACTCTAAAGTGAGCCACCTCATGGATGATCTGAACCATTCATCTTTATCTACATATTCAAATTAGGCTAAAAATAAAAAAAAATTACACAATTTCATGCATTTTTACCTATGGATTAAGTGGTTACATAAAATATGTTATATTAGCCATACAAAACAGATGTCATTTGATGCATTGGTAAAAAGGTCCGGAATCGCGTGATCATTGTTACCCTAATTTGAGTATGCAGATTAAGATAAATGATTTGGATCATCCATGGGTTGACTCATCGTGGAGTTCACATAAAACTTACTGTGGGCCCGATTCTCTCTAGAATACTTATATATATAGTAGTGATCTAGTGAGAAAGCTAACTTGCGTGAAAAAATGAAAAGCGAGCACAGAAAGCCGTCAAATTAGATTTTGGTGGTTGAGATTAGTTTTTGGGTTGGTTAAGTTAGTTTTTAAGTTAACTAATTTAGTTTTTAAGTTTTAATTTTATTTTCTCCTAATCTAATCTCAACCACCAAAAGTTAATCTGATGACTCGTGTGCTCCCTTCTCATGTTCTCACGTAAGCTACCTTTCTCATCAGATTACTACTGTACACACACATATATATACATATAATTTATTACTCTGTTAGAGTTGATTTATATTATTAAAAGTACTTAAAAATAACAATTCAAGTGTTTTAAATATTTTTGTTTATTCATCTAGTAGGTGAAAAATGAATGATCAAAATAGAATATATGAAAGTCTTTAAATAATCTACTGACTAGTTGATTAGTTTAACAATGTAGAATATTTGAAACCTAATAAAAGGTGGTGTGTAAGAGTCTTTAAATGTTTAGATCATGATCAAATGGTCAGATCAAGAATTTATATGTCTAAAGTCATGTATCTAAGTAATATGTTACTTTCAGTGGGCCATTTTGTGCCTACTTGATGTAAGACAAGAAAACTACAAAAAAATTAATTTTTTTATTTTTAGTTACTTTAAGTAGTTTAGATTAACTTCAATAGAGTGGATCTTGTATTTGAATATGATAGCATTGAATTTAAGTGAGAAGAATTCAGGCTCAAATTGGTATCTCACATTTTTTATATAGTGAATCTCTCATCTTCCTTCTCCTATGGACATAGACAATAGAGTCAAATCATGTCAAATCTATGTATCTTTTCTTGTTTTTCGTTTAATTATTGCTTGGTTGTTTTGATTGATTTGGCCATTTGCTCTAACAAGGTGTCATCTTAATAATTATATAAACTCATAACCATCTTCTCATTCTTTTTCTTTTTCCTCGTCATCCCTCTCCTCCTAAAATTTTCCTGAACTCCCTATAAGTTTATGCGTAAGACTTGGCAGTGACTTTTTCCAAACATGTATATATAAAAGATTATGACTAAAACTGTTGATCTGATATTATACTTTATTTGGAGTTATTTGATCAGTCTAGCATCGATATAAGTAGGATGTATTGGTGATGTATTTTTTTAGAGGTATAGGTTTAATTATAATTTTTGTTATGGTAGATGATCCAGAAGAATGAAAGGAGAAAGGAAAAAGAAAAAGGAAAATCTAGTTGGAATATTGATCGTACATGTATTTCACATTCTTTTCATTACACTCCTACATTTATCATGTAATAAATCTGTTAATTTTCATATCTTAAATGTCTATTTTTATAGAAGATAATCATGGAGAGAAAGAAGATAAAACCAAATAAAACCCAGTTAAATCCTGATTTAATTGGAAATTTGGTTAACTAAGAATAATCCCAGATCTAGTTCAGTTAAATCAGTTTTTGAGAATTTATTTGGTTAGTTGAAGATCAAACGAGGATATCATCAAATTCAAAGACAACTGAAAATCTATCGGAAGATAAAGAAGCATCGGAGGGTCAGATTTCATGCACCCCTGAATCTGGGCAGATCCAGCCTGCGGATCTGCGGCTGATCCGCGGCAATCTAAAAGAATCAGGGGGAGCATTTACTCCCCCTATTTTCGTACGCTCTCTCTTATCCTCTTTCTCTTATAAATACTTGAAATTTCGGAAGACCAGAGACGATTCAGTAGATAGTTTAGGCTAGGATTTTTGTTTAGTTTTTAACTTAGGTTTTTTTTCTTTTAATGTAATTTCCATTTTTCTTTATGTAACTGAGAGGAGAGGAGCATTTTATGGGAGAATGAGAGTGATGCTTGTACTGAAAGTGATACTGGTGTAAGCATTCATCTTTTCTTTTATTGTCATTGTTCGTGTCAAAAAATTGAAAATATTATATAATTTTCTTAAATCAATGAAAAATTACAATAATTCAAAATTCAATTACAAGGGAGAAGAGATATTCAAACTCAAATTTCTTCTTTGTTTAATGATGGGTTCTTCGCGTAGCAATGGAGAGTGATTCTTCTTCTCCGTTGACCGAATGAACATCAAGCTTCTTTGAGATCTTTCTCCTTAGACCATTGATGGAGTAGCACAGCTCCTATCAAATGAAATCTCAAAGAGATTTAAGAAAAACTTGAACGCAGCAAGTTTTTTTTTAAAAGAGTAAGACTCTTTTGATCCTCTCTTTGGATTCTCTCTGTGTTCAATAGTAGCTTGCCAACTAAAAATTTCCAACCACCCCTTTCAATAGCAATCTTAGCTATTTATAGGAAGCTCCAGGGATAAAATTATCCCTTAGAACCCCTCCATAATGGGGATTAATTTCCCTCATTACGTGGGCATTAACTAACCCAGTAATGGGGGCAGTTACAACTAAGACGCAGGATTATCCTGCAGCTGAAACACAGGGCTCCAGGCCCGTATTTTTGTTAAGACGCAGATGTGGTTGATATCTACATTTGAACTGCGACGCAATCTTAGTTGAGCTCTGTGTTGAAGTTGAGACGTGGGCTTCGAGCGAGCTTTGCATTGATACTGAGATGCAAGCTTGGCGCGAGCTTCGCGTTGAAGCTGAGACGTGGGCCTCAAGCGAGCTCCGCATTGATGCTGAGATGTAGGCCTGAGTGTGCCTCGGGTTTTGATGTTGAACACTGGCTTTGATTAGCTTCGCGTTTAGACTTAAACGCTGGCCTGAATCAGCCATGCATCTGAAATATGAACTCTGCATTTGATGACTTGTCTCCAATAATTTTTAGACAGTCTACAGTTATTCCATTGAATCAAAAGTTATATTTTTCTTCTTTATTCTTATTTTTATTTGCTTTTCTCTGAGGCGTTTGTAATTCAAGTGAATCCAATAACCTTGAAACTGCTTTGCCATTGCAAGTGTCATTTATGGCTTATGGTGATGAATAACCGTTTCTTTATTAGTTTAGCTTGCCCTGTAATTAATAGCGTAGATCGGGAATGGAAAAGATCGTATAGTCCATGCTCTGCTTGCTTTCAAAGATAAGGTAAGTCATCGCGACGGATCTAGGGTAAGCGAGCGCTGAAGAGGTAAGTAAATGTTTCTTTTCTATTTAATTTCTTAGTTTAGAAAATAATTTCAAAAATCAACTCTTATTTTCATTTCTTTCTCTTTAACTAAGTTTTGATTCTCTTTAAAACAACAATAATTCCACAGTGGAGATCAGACGGTAATTCGGTTCCAAAACTGCATCATTTCAAGTAAGTGTTTGTTTATTGGTTTATTTCAATTTCAGCATTTTATCTTAATGTTTCATGTGCATGTATATATTATTCTGCATTATTCTTTCCATGCCGGTCACTATTGTTATATTGTGATGCTCTGATATAATTTTGTTGATATATCGTTACTCTGTTACCTACAGTATTGTCGATTCTGAAAAACACCTAGAGGGGATGAATAGGTGTAATTGCTAATCTAACAATCTTTTTAAAACTAAGATAGATGAATGATGCAACGATCTCTCAAAATAAGACTAAGAGCCGAATACCCTGTGAAGGGTTCTGAACTCCTTCCTCCTGATTCCCCTTGAATGGGTTAGAGGTGCGCAATGCAACCTTGTTGTATGAGAATTGATCGAACAAAGAATGAATAATATGCAATGATGAAATGCACACAATATATCACAAGTATCACAAACAAGTAATAAGGAGCAATAGAGAGTAAAGCGAAATAGAGAGCAAGAGCAAGAAGGCAATCGCAAACACAAGTATTTGTTTCGAGGTTCGAGCCACCGCTCTACTCCCCGCCTTCACCTCCGTGAAGGGTTTCCACTATCCACCGAGGACGCTTACAAGGTCTACCAAAGACCGGAGCACCGAGCTCCACCACTTATAAGACCTCTACCGAAGAGGTGTCTCCACAAGATGAACAAGGAGTAACAAGTAGCCAAGTGATCTCTAAAAGGATCACAAACACTTTACAAACACTTCTCTCTTTACAACTTCCTTATAGATTGAGTAGGGAATTTTGGCTCTAAGAAGTGTAGTGAGAAAACACTCAGTTGTAGAATGATTTTTGCTAGAGAACACAATGAAGGTTCACCTAGAGGGGGGTGAATAGGTGATGGCTAATCTAATGGTCACTTAATGCCAAATAATGCGGAAGCTAAAAATAATTATGACCTAATAAAATCTTATACACTAAACACCACGTATAATCAAAGAGTGTTGCCGAATTCCTCGTGAAGGGCTCTGGACAAACTCCTCTAGATTCCCCTTGAATGGGTTGAGGTGCCGCGTTGGCTCTCTTAGTTGAATACAAGTGTTAGCAAACAAACCCAAGCAAGTATATCAATAAAGCACACAATGTATATCTAGCATATAAAGATGAACAATAAACACATGCAAGATATAAAAGAGATAGAGAGAGAGAGAATGAGCAATCGCAAATACAAGGGTATGTTTCGAGGTTCGAGCACCCTTGCTCTACATCCCCGCCTTCGACACACGAAGGATTTCCACTATGCAAGATCCCAATGGATCTCTCCTCGGTGCCGCAACACCTACAAGCCCTCGGACTCCCTAGTCCCGTACACACGCAAGCCCACTAGCTTGCCGAGGCCGCACCTCAAACCACCGAGTTCACAACCGAACTCTAAACCACCGCGAGCACACTTGCCCGCCTCCTCAAAGAACAAGGAAAAGATTTTTGGTGATCACAACACTTTGATCACCTAAAGCACTCTCACTACAACACTCCTATAGAATGAATAATCAATGGATGCTCAAGTGTTTGTGTGAGAAAAGCAAGGAAGAGAATGGTAAAGGAAAACTCAAAGAATCACTTTAAACACTCTTGATAAAATCTTCCCTTTTGATTGGAAGTATTTGCTCTCTATTTTGTGGAGAAAAACTTCTGAAAAGAGTGGGAAAAACTGGCTCTAAAACAATCTCCAAAAACTTAAAGAAAATAGCCCCCAAATGACCCTTTATATAGAGTCTGGAAAACTAGCCGTTGGGGCTCTGTCAGAGCTGCCGGTCGACCGGGTCGGTCGACCGCCAACGGTCAGAAATCCGACCGTTGGAGCCACGGTCGACCGCCCGGGTCGACCGAGCCACTGGAGCAGAGAGTCGAACTCTCTATCGATCAACCCGTACGGTCGGCCGAAATTTCCAGAGAGCAGAGCTCTCTGGAGCGGTCGACCCGTACGGTCGGCCGTCCTCCAGTGCATAAAGGCGTGCACGTCTGTGCACGTCGGTCGACTGGTCCGGTCCACCGACTTTAGGTATAGTCGACTATAAGGAAGCAAGTCGACTTATCTGAAGCCTGAAACAGTTTTCTGGGATTAAAAAGTTAGTCTTTTTGGCTCAAATAAAATCCCATAAAATACTTAAAAATCTACAAAAATAGTTTAACCAATATACTTTGATAATCAAACATGCTTGCACAAAATCAAAGCATGTTATAAAAGATTGGACTATTTTTGTAAGTTGGAAATATTTGGCTTATGATAAAAACTGTTTTTCCAAAACAATATTTTTTCAAAACATGTTTTTCCAAATCTTCATCAAATACAAAAACAAGATATACTTTTAAAGCATAGTGTGTATGGATATGATCCACTACACAATCATAATGAAATATCTATGTTTTTGTCATAAAGCTCTAAACTTGGTTTGGTTTAAAGATATGTATATGAGAAATACCAAAAACCAGAATAGTATTTTTTCCAAAATGAAAGTCTTTTCTAAACTGAAAATTCTTTTATGAAAAGACAATAAAATCAAGATGTGTGTGTGTGTGATATGTACTTGAGCAATCCACCACTATTCTATCCTTTACATTTTATCTAAAAACAAAAACAAAATCTTATACCTAGACACAAGTCTTCATCTTCTTGAAGTCTTCACTTGAAGGCTTCTCATCTTCTTGACTTGGTCCAAGCTTGATCCAAAAGCTCCTTGGATCACACCGTGCTAGCTCCAAATCTTGACATTTTATCCTTTGTTGAGCTATGCACCTACTAAGATCTTGATAATAAATCTGTCACTAATTAAACACAAGATCATTAGTAAACATAACTTCATGAGTTGATCATCATCAAAACTAGAGTGATGGGCCTTTGGGCCAACACACAACTGAAAACAAGCTCAAGAAAGAATGAAAATGGAGAGCATAAAAATTTTTCTTCTCTTTGAAAACTTAGGTATTTTTCTTGGTGTTTTGCAAGAGACTATTCTCCTCTATTTATAGGGAGAGGAAAGGGTTAAAAACAATTTATTTTAAGCTTATTTGATCTGAAAAAGATCTCCAAAAACTCAGAAAAAGTCTGCCAAAAAACAGTCATAAAAACAGATTTCAGAATAGCACCAAAGAGGAAAGAGCCGTTGGGGCTCTGCAGGCCTGGCGGTCGACCGGTCTGGTCGGCTGTCCGCCCTGCTGGCAGTAGCCGTTGGGCTCGGGTCGACCGTCCTCAAAACAAAAACACAGTTTTCTGAAGGCGGTCGACCGGGCGGTCGACCCAGAAAACCCGAGAGCAAAACTGCTTTCAGTCGGTCGACCCGGCGGTCGGCCGACAGACATGCACAAGCGTGCACGTCCTGGATACAATCTCCGGTCGACCGGTCCGGTCGGCCGGTCTTGCCTGAAACAGAAAAACAGCAAGAAACCAGAACTTAGAATTTTTGTAAAATATTTTGAAGTATAGATAGCTAAGTATCATGCTTGAAAAGGGTAAACATACATGATTATAAACATGATATATATCTTTGTAAAAAAGTTAGAGTCATGTATATTTGTCAAGGCATGAAACTTAGAAACAAAAGCTAAACATGAAAACTTGTATAAAAATATGTGTGTGTGTATCCTAGAGTCAATTTTCTAAAACTCAAACTTTAACAAACTATTTCTTACATTGGTTCTAAAGGACTATAAGTTCTTCAAGTGGGCTTCTTCATATGATCTTGCAAGCTTGATACTTGAGCCCGAATTGAGGCGAACTTGAGTCAAAACACCTTCTTTTAGGGAAGAAAACTTCTAGTTTTATTAGAACCCTGAAACACACTCAAACAACAAATATTATTAGTACAAATAACTAATATGTTTTGTAATCATCAAAACACACTAAAAAACGGGTGATTGTAACCTTGGGCCAACAATCTCCCCCTTTTTGATGATGACAAAACATATAAATTATTTAAACAAAAATGGAAGAAGAGCTTTGGAAAGCTCCCCCTCAAACAATGCTATGTATAAAGAATGACAATGAGAAGTAAGATACATAAAGCATTGAAAACACAATAGTTTTGTCAAAAACTTAAATAAACAATAAACAACAAACTTATTCTTTTTCTCCCCCTTTTTGTCATACATCAAAAAGGGTTAAACAAAACAAAAAATTTATCTTTGAGAATCCATAATGCAAACATTCAACTCACCACAAATAAAAGAGAATCTAGCATAATCTAATGGTTTAGTAAAAATATCGGCAAGTTGAAAATCGGTAGAAACATAATCAATATCAATATCACCTTTCTCATAATGATCTATAAGAAAGTGATATCTAATGTCAATATGCTTAGTTTTACTATGTTGATTTGCATTCTTTGTCATATGAATTGTACTAGTATTATCACAAAATATTTTAATATGATCAAAATGCAAATCATAGTCAAGGAGAGTATGTTTCATCCAAAGAACTTGTGCACAACAAGCTCCGGCTGCAACATACTCCGCCTCGGCGGTTGAAAGGGCTACCGAATTTTGCTTTTTGGAAGACCAAGATACAAGACAATTACCAAGGAATTGACATGTTCCACTTGTGCTCTTCGTATCTACCCTACAACCCGCATAGTCAGCATCCGAAAAACTCTTCATTTCAAATAGTCCGGTTTTCGGATACCACAAACCTATTTCAATTGTGCCCTTAAGGTATTTAATAATGCGTTTTACCGCTACTAAATGAGACTCCTTAGGACATGATTGAAAACGAGAACAAAGACATACACAAAACATAATATCCGGCCTACTAGCCGTCAAATACAATAAACTACCAATCATGGTACGATAAAGTTTAATGTCTACACTTTTACCTTGTTCATCCTTATCAAGCTTTGTAGTTGTTGCCATGTGTAACGCCCCGATCCTAAAAATACGGGGACAAAAGGAACTAAGTGCCACGTGGATCCAAGCCACGGGGGCCACCTCTAGAATCCCACATCTATTGTTCCCGTTTCCCGGTATATTGTTCATGATATCTTGTTCATGTTATATTGTTCCTGATTCTCGTGATATTGTTCTATGCTATCAACAGAGCTCAGGTCCAGTAATCATGTTACCCGACCCATCCGGACATGGCCTACGGGTACCATTATCTAAACGAGAGAGCAACCAAATAACAAGTGTTCCCGACGTCACTATTGTGTATCCTGTTTTATTATGTTAATTGGAAACCCATGGTCGAAGAGTTCTTATCGGGTGGATGTACTGGATCCATATTGAGGTCCCACTGCAGGGGACCGGGTAGTGCTGGCTACCATCTGTTACTCATGTTACATGTTACAGCTCTAGCGGGCTGGCCCTGGTCTCAGCAGCCAGGGATCTGTTTAAGGCCGTGATCCCGGGTATGCACGGGATACACCTACCCGATAAGAACTCTTCGACCATGGGTTTCCAATTAACATAATAAAATAGTATACACGATAGTGACATCGGGAACATTTGTTATTTGGTTACTCTCTCGTTTGGATAATGGTACCCGTAGGCCATGTCCGGATGGGTTCGACTGGGGTGCGGGCTTCAGTATGAACCGCCAGTGGTATGGGACACTGGAAGAGAGTAATTAAAATAGCAGGTGGTACTGATCGCTACTATTGTATAAATGACATGACTTTGACATGACCTGCCTGCTACATGTATAGTTGTACTCGTTACTGTTCCTTACCTGATACATGTTCTCTATTGTATAGTTGTACTTCTTGTTGTACCTGACCATTTATCCGATATCATGTTACATGTCTATTTGTTACTGTACCCGATACATAGTAGCATACTATTCATGCATATGTGCATATATTCTATTTTCTGTATACCTGTCATACATCATTACTGTCTATGCACCACACCGTATACTGGTTAGGTAACATATGCACATCTGCATGTTCACTGCTATCACGTCACCACTATCATGTTCATGTCTAGTACGTCACCACTAGACAACATTAGTTATTACATAAACTAGACACGACTATAGATATGACCTGATAATAACCAGCTAGGTAGTGATGTATTAAAAGTTGACCTGTTTATATCTTTGCACTGCTTCCATGTTTAACTCTTTTTACTGTTTATATATATCCTTATTATATGGTATCACTATTACAACAGCATGTATTATCTATTACTATTGTGCATTGCCTCCTTTAGTTTTACCACTCACTAGGTCGCTTTCTGACGACCCTGGGTTTGCATGCCCAGATTGGAGATCCGAGTTACCATAGCTTCAGAGAGTGCCTTGGAGTCACATGGGAGATTCCGCATCAGGACTATTCATAGGTATTTTAGTGCTTTATTTCTGTTATCTTATTTATCCTTGTTTTCATATCTGTTATGATCGCTGACCTCTTTCTGCAGGTATTCTTGTACTGCTTTCATGCTGGACCTCATATCTATATGGAGGTATTGTACTGTATTGAGGCTTAACGTACGTGTGAGCGTGTTTACACCTCGCGTATGTACGTCGCCATAACGTCCCCGTATTTTTAGGATCGGGGCGTTACACCATGGGAGTTTTACTCACTTTAGCTCCTTCAAGCCCGAACCTCTTGATTAGTTCCTTTGTGTACTTGGCTTGATTTATGAAGATCCCATCCTTCTTTTGCTTGATTTGGAGTCCAAGGAAATAGTTGAGCTCACCCATCATAGACATTTCGAATTCATCCTTCATGCATGATTCAAAAACTTGGCAAAGGGATTCATTAGTAGAACCAAAAATAATGTCATCAACATAAATTTGCACAATAAGAATATCTTTTTCTACATGTTTTGTAAACAAAGTTGTGTCAATTTTACCTTTCTTAAAACCATTTGAAATTAAGAATGAAGAAAGTCTTTCATACCAAGCCCTAGGGGCTTATTTTAAACCATAAAGAGCTTTGTCAAGTTTAAAAACAAAATCCGGATGTGTAGGATCAACAAACCCGGGGGGTTGTTCAACATACACCTCCTCTTCAATAAAACCATTTAGAAAAGCACTTTTAACATCCATTTGAAATAATTTAAAATCTTTATATGAGGCAAATGCTAGTGTCATCCGTATGGCTTCAAGCCGTGCTACGGGTGCAAAGGTTTTTTCAAAATCGATTCCTTCGATTTGAGTGTAACCTTGGGCAACTAACCTAACTTTATTCCTAACAACGTTACCCGATTCATCTAACTTGTTCTTAAAGATCCACTTAGTACCAATTGTTGGTCTATCGTGGGGCCTAGGAACAAGGTGCCAAACTTGGTTGCGCTCAAATTGATTGAGTTCCTCTTGCATGGCTAGCAACCAATATGAATCGGCCTCGGCTTCGAGGACGTTCTTGGGTTCAACATGAGAAATAAATGCATAATGTCCACAAAAATCATGAAGTTTAGAGCGAGTGGTTACCCCTTTAGATACTTCACCTATGACGAGGTCCTTGGGATGATGAGGATTGTATCTCCAATCCTTTGGAAGTTGTTGAGTAGGCTCCACTTCATTTGTTTGATTTTCATTTCCTTGAGCCTCTTCTACTTTAGCTTCACTTCCTTCATCAACCTTTGGCTTGTCTCCCATAGTAGGTGTATCCTCCAAGGTCACTTTCTCCAAGCCTTCATCCAATGCATCTATTTCTACAACATTCTTAACAAACAAGTTAGATTCTTCAAACTTAACATGTATAGATTCCTCAATAGTCAAAGATGATCTATTGAAGATTCTATAAGCCTTGCTAGAGTTAGAATAACCAACAAAAATAGCCTCATAAGATCTAGCATCAAATTTTCCTAAATTATCTTTCGTATTTAAAATAAAACATTTGCATCCAAAAACCTTGAAATATGAAACATTTGGTTTTCTAGAAAAGTACATTTCAAAAGAAGTTTTTGAAGTATTTTTACACAAGAAAACATGATTTGATATATAGCATGATGTATTAACGGCCTCGGCCCACAAATAATGTGGTAGACCATATTCATTTAGCATTGTCCTAGCCATCTCTTGTAAAGTTCGATTTTTCTGTTCAACTACTCCATTTTGTTGTGGAGTTCTAGGACAAGAAAGTTCATGCTTAATTCCATGTTCTTCACAAAAAGTGATAAAGGGTAGGTTAATGAACTCACCTCCTCTATCACTTCTTATTCTTAAAATTGAAGAATCTTTTTTCTTTTCAACTCTTTTCTTAAAGGCTTGAAAATGTGAAAAGGCTTGATTTTTATGTTCCAAAAAGAAAACCCAAGTAAAACGTGAAAAGTCATCAACCAAAACAAATGCAAAACGATTCCCACTTAGACTTTTGGTTTGAGTAGGACCAAATAAATCCATATGGATCAACTCCAAGGGACGTGATGTCATGATATCCTTGATTGACTTGAAAGAGGACTTGGTTTGTTTCCCAAATTGACATGCGTCACAAACCTAGTCCTTTTCAAAATTCAAGCAAGGAATACCTTTCATCATTTCCTTTGTGTTTAACCTAGATATATGGTCAAAAGAAATATGGCCTAATCTTCTATGCCACAACCAAGAGTCATCATCGAAGGCCTTTAAACAAGTAATATTACAAGACATATTAGACATATCAATCATATAAACATTGTTTTCACGAAAACTAGAAAATACACAAGTATTAGATATTCTATCAATAACTTTACAAACTACATTATCAAAAATAACATCAAAATCTTTATCACAAAGTTGACCAACACTCAAGAGATTATACTTGAGGCCATCAACTAAAGCTACATTTTCTATTAAAGGAGATGTACCAAGTTTGACATTACCGATACCGATGATTTTACCCTTGGCGTCATCTCTGAAGGTGACGGTGCCACCTTCATGGTATCTTGATAGGGTTGCAAAGTTGTTGATGTCCCAAGTCATGTGCCTTAAGCAACCACTATCAAGATACCACAACCCTCTACGTCTTTGAGCCTTGGAAGGTACCTACATCTTTTAGCAAATTCATTGACTTTGGTACCCAAATTTTCTTGGGACCTTAAAAGTTAGTGTTTCTAACCCAAACATTATGATGAGATGCATTTAGTCTATCATAGCAAAACTTAAGTAAGTGACCTTTACGGCCACAATATGAACATGAAAATACTTTACCATACATGAATGCATGATGTGTGTGTGAAGTGTGAGCATGTTTGTGGGGTTTGGCATGATGTAGAGGTTGTGTGGTATGAACATGAGATTGTTTCTTAGGGGCTTGTTTCTTAGGAAACATAGCCTCAAGTCTATTTTTATCAAATTCACACTTTTTCAAAACTACTCCTAAAGAATCAATTTTCTCTTTAAGCATGGTGATCTCATTATCATTAACTTGTGGAAACTTGCCTTTACAAGAAATTTTATAATTGTCAAAATCTTTTTGGGTGGAAACAAGAGTGGAAAGTAATTCATCTTTTTCTTTGGAAAGAGTAAAAACTTGATGATTAAGAGACTCATTTTCCTTTTTCATTTTTAAATATTTTTTCTTAAGAAAATCATAGTTATGTGAAAATTCTACAAATGCTTCTCCTATTTCATCCATGGAAAGTTCATTATCAAAAGAAGTGGAAGGGGTTACCTTATTTGTGCTTTCATTAGCCATGAAGCACATGTTGGCGGTGTCAATTTCCTCCTCGGATTCGCTCTCGGAATCCCATGTAGCCTTTAATGTTTTGTTCTTGTAAGGCTTCTTTGAGGTGGAGGGCTTTACTTTATCCGGACACTCCGCAACAATGATTCCTGGTCTTTGGCAATTGAAGCAAATTATCTTTCTTTCTTCCTTGCCTCCTTGCCATCTCCTTCTTCCTTGAAACTTAGCCTTGTTATACATCCTCCGGACGTTCTTAACGAGAAGTGAGAGCTCTTCGTCATCTTCTTCTTCATTGTCTTCGTCGGAGTATGAGGATTGACTCTTGAAGGCAATAGTTTTCTTCTTGGAAGGAGCCATGTCTTCCCTAGCTTTTCTCTCCATCTCATGGGTTTTGAGGTTCCCAATGAGACCAATTAGCTCCATCTCCTTCTTGTCATTGAGTTCCTTCAAGGTAGTTGCTTTTACTTCCCATGAAGGAGGAAGAGCCCGGATGATCTTTCTTACTCTTTGGTCGTTGTCGATAGCATCACCTAGAGAAGAAAGTCCATTAGTGATCTTTGTAAATCTTGTAACCATATCATCTATGGTTTCATTTTCTTGCATGCAAAAAATCTCATATTGGGACCGAAGAAGGTCTATTTTAGCCCTCTTCACTTGTGAAGTCCCCTCATGTGTAACTAGCAAATGTGTCCAAATTTCATATACGGACTTGCAATGAATAACTCTAGCTATGTCATCATCATTAAGGGCTTGAAGGAGTGCATAATGAGCCCAAGCATTGGCATCAAATTCCTTAGTCTCAATTTCGGACCAAGTGGATTCATCACCGGGGGGTGCACTAAAGGGTTTGGTCACGGCCTTTGCAACTCAACTTCCTAGAGATTGCAAGAAAACGGTCATTTTAACCTTCCATATGGGAAAGTTAAGTCCATCAAACTTAGGAGGGGTCTTAATTCCATCGGCCATATTTACTAAGTGGAAATGTATGAAATGATTAGCAAAAATAGGATCTCTCTAAGGTTGTTCAGCCAAAAGCCTAGAGATCTGGGCTCTGATACCAATTGAAAAACACCTAGAGGGGGGTGAATAGGTGTAATTGCTAATCTAACAATCTTTTTAAAACTAAGATAGATGAATGATGCAACGATCTCTCAAAACAAGACTAAGAGCCGAATACCCTGTGAAGGGTTCTGAACTCCTTCCTCCTGATTCCCCTTGAATGGGTTAGAGGTGCGCAATGTAACCTTGTTGTATGAGAATTGATCGAACAAAGAATGAATAATATGCAATGATGAAATGCACACAATATATCACAAGTATCACAAACAAGTAATAAGGAGCAATAGAGAGTAAAGCGAAATAGAGAGCAAGAGCAAGAAGGCAATCGCAAACACAAGTATTTGTTTCGAGGTTCGAGTCACCGCTCTACTCCCCGCCTTCACCTCCGTGAAGGGTTTCCACTATCCACCGAGGACGCTTACAAGGTCTACCAAAGACCGGAGCACCGAGCTCCACCACTTACAAGAACCTCTACCGAAGAGGTGTCTCCACAAGATGAACAAGGAGTAACAAGTAGCCAAGTGATCTCTAAAAGGATCAATAACACTTTACAAACACTTCTCTCTTTACAACTTCCTTATAGATTGAGTAGGAAATTTTGGCTCTAAGAAGTGTAGTGAGAAAACACTCAGTTGTAGAATGATTTTTGCTAGAGAACACAACTGAAAACAAGCTCAAGAAAGAATGAAAATGGAGAGCATAAAAACTTTTCTTCTCTTTGAAAACTTAGGTATTTTTCTTGGTATTTTGCAAGAGACTATTCTCCTCTATTTATAGGGAGAGGAAAGGGTTAAAAACAATTTATTTTAAGCTTATTTGATCTGGAAAAGATCTCCAGAAACTCAGAAGAAGTCTGCCAAAAAACAGTCCTAAAAACAGATTTCAGAATAGCACCAAAGAGGAAAGAGCCGTTGGGGCTCTGCAGGCCTGGCGGTCGACCGGTCCGGTCGGCCGTCCGCCCTGCTGGCAGTAGCCGTTGGGCTCGGGTCGACCGTCCTCAAAACAGAAACACAGTTTTCTGAAGGCGGTCGACCGAGCGGTCGACCCAGAAAACCCGAGAGCAAAACTGCTTTCAGTCGGTCGACCCGGCGGTCGGCCGACAGACATGCACAAGCGTGCACGTCCTGGATACAATCTCCGGTCGACCGGTCCGGTCGGCCGATCTTGCCAGAAACAGAAAAACAGCAAGAAACCAGAACTTGAAATTTTTGTAAAATATTTTGAAGTATAGATAGCTAAGTATCATGCTTGAAAAGGGTAAACATACATGATTATAAACATGATATATATCTTTGTAAAACAGTTAGAGTCATGTATATTTGTCAAGGCATGAAACTTAGAAACAAAGCTAAACATGAAAACTTGTATAAAAATATGTGTGTGTATCCTAGAGCCAATTTTTCAAAACTCAAACTTTAACAAACTATTTCTTACATTGGTTCTAAAAGACTACAAGTTCTTCAAGTGAGTTTCTCCATATGATCTTGCAAGTTTGATACTTGATCCCGAATTGAGGCGAACTTGAGTCAAAACACCTTCTTTTAGGAAAGAAAACTTCTAGTTTTATTAGAACCCTGAAACACACTCAAACAACAAATATTATTAGTACAAATAACTAATATATTTTGTAATCATCAAAACACACTAAAAAACGGGTGATTGTAACCTTGGGCCAACAGATTCATTCCATTATTCTAGGCAGATGAGTATTAGTCTTGATCATCCTTATTAGTAATACCAAGATGAGAATATAATTATAAAATTGAGGAATAATTAATGAGATTGCTTCATTGATAGATTGAATCAGTGGACTATATTAGGGTGAGACTAAATCTGCTGATGGAGAATGAAATTTATATATTGTTGATGTGTGTATGTGTATGCAGAGTTAGTATCTTAGCACTGAGGTATGGGGACTCACTTTATCGATGGGTAATATTATTTGATTTATTAGATATGTTGATGCTTGAATTTATTATTGGACTCTTATTGGAGTGGAGATTGACTTAAAGTTAAGAAGCAGTGTAAACTGGATTAATATGAATTAATAGAGCACTTGGATATATAGTGGATTCAATAACCTGTTACTGAGATATTCATGTCCTATCATTTCATTATAGATTATTTTACCATTTCGGATTCAGGATTATTTGTGACATATCTCTGACTGTGACTTGACTGGACCTAGTGATTAGCCTAATTCATATTGTGGATGGTGGTACATTTCATGTAAAGTATAATAAGGTAATTGTTTGGTGATTATTTAGATAGGAATCATTTTAAATATTGAGGACTGATAGAATATGATGCTATTTTACTAGACGACTGAATCTACCTTAATGCTTGGAACTATGTGTAGACTTAGTTAGATTTGGAGTTTACTTGAGATGTATATTCTTTATGTTGGATATTGTGATTGACTTTGAATAAAAGTGAGAATATGTGATGATCTTGATCGATGATCTTACTGCTATTCGATGGTGAGGATATGTCTAGACTAGCTGACTGTTTATGCGAGACTCTGATATCTTGGTGACTAGAAGATGGATATACTGATAATATAAAAGGATTAGAGTAAACCGACAAGAATGAGATAGCTGGTTATTGATTTATTGAGGTGACGGTTACCATATCAGATACTTTGACATGAATTGATACTTGATGTTCATGATGATTATATTGAGACTATTGGTTGATGGATCAGTTACTATTGTATCTTAGTGAAGATGGATGAGATATTGATCAGTTCTAAATGAGATTATTTATTAAGCAGTATCCGAGCTTGTTATTTTATTCATGTTATTGAAAGTTACTGAAAAAATATTGTCAGACCGTAACACATGTATTATTCCATTGTTCTACCGTATATACGGTAATATTGTCTACATTGTTATTGTTGCATATTATTGTCATCATATCGTCCCAGTAATCAAAATAACATGGATATTGATTTTTTAAATAATAATATAATAGACAACTTACACCGGGATTGGGAAAATTGATGGAGGAGACAACGTCTGTAATTTGGGTGGACTAAGATACAGGTTGCGCAGCCGAGATATGGTTCCACTGCAGAGTTTCGGGGGAAGACGGACATCCCGTATTATTCATAATGTTATTGTTATTGACTACCTAGCGGTAGGAGCTGGTTCAGTGCCAGGTGATTGGATCGTGGTTCTGGGTATGTATGGAACCTACCTAAAGTATGGACAGTATCTCTTCTACTGATTTCAATAACATAGGATTTCGATTGACACGTGTGATAGGCGTAGTATGGGATGCGTCTATTATAGTGGTAATTGGTGTTCGCTGACATAATTGATAACAAAACTACAATATTATATTGATATTACAGACTGAACATAGATTTATAAATGTTATAATAGACACCTGATTGTACACTGGACCGTAGCATGACTTATTCCTTCACATGATATACACACACACACACACATACTGTGATAGACACCTGACCTGATTTGACATTTGACTTCTGTATTGACTGACTTTATTGCTCTCTGTTCATGTTTCATATGATATATCTGTCTTTTTTTAGTATTGTTTATCATTATGTACACACTGTTTATATGAACGAGCACTTCCTCTTTTTCTTACGCATTCGTTAGGTTGCTTCTTTATGACCCTGGATTCGCACGTCCAGATACTAGATGTTTCATATTTTGATCAGGTATTGGGAGAGGATCATAGGCATCTTGAGGAGCCGGAGTTCTCTCTTACTTGATCATCTTTCTCGGTATTTCTGCCTCTTCTTTATTCCATTGCTTTCATGATTTTATGCATTGGACTATGAAATCACCTAGAGGGGGGTGAATAGGTGATAGTGCTAATCTAAAAACTAAATGCGAAATTACAAAACTAATTGCAACAACACCAAGTGCAACCAACGAGTGTAGCCGAATTTCCCGTGAAGGGCTCTGGACTAACTCCTCTTGATTCCTCTGAAAAAGAGTTGAGGTGCTATATGAAGCTCTCGTGGTTAAGCACAAGTGAGACACACACACAACCAAGCATATAAGAATAAGCAAAATGAATCAATGCAAGGCACAACACAAGCATATGAATGATATGACAATATGAATAATGCACAATACAAATAAAGAGAGAGAGAGAGTTGAAAGTCAATGAATCAAACGCAAAGACAAAGATGTGTTTCGAGGTTTGAGCCCCTAGCTCTACGTCCCCGCCTTCACCGAGAAGGATTTCCAATCCACTAACTTGTCCACCGAGGACTCCCACCGAGGGAACCTCTACCGAGGAGGATTTGTACAACCGGGAGTACCGAACTCCTCTCTCAACCAATACAACCTCCACCGAGGCAAACAATCACCACCTCACACAAGAGGGGTTGGCCCGTAGCCAAACAACCACAATCCACCTCTACCGAAGAGGGATACAAACACCAACCAACTCCACCTCACCAAGAGGGAGTAAACCACAATCTCAACCTCTACCAAGGAGGGAGCAACCAACAAAGGGTTTACAATTTGGTGGTATCTTTCAACCACAAACAATTCCTTTTCCACAAACAAATGATCCTATAGAATAGGATAGAAGATAAGCTCAAGTGTGGAAAACAAGTGTTTTGGAAATCAAATAACAAAGAAAAACTACTTGGGAAATCTCTTGTAAATGATAGAAATGAAAATCTAAATCAATATCCCAAAAACCTAATTTTCTTTGATTTTTCAAAACCCTAAACACAAATCAAATTGGAAGTTTAAAGTCCAAAAACACTTTTGAAAACTTGGAAATAAACTCTGGTGTAACGCCCCGATCCCGGCGATACGGGGACGTCACTGCAACGTATATACGTAGGTCAGAACTACCCTCCCGTATATACGCTAAGCATCAGTACAAACAAGAATCAGAGTACGGAAGCAAATGGTGCATTATACATTCCAACACATATAGTACAATTACACAGTTATCATCAGAGTGATTACAATATTACATGAATATCATATCACTAATATGCGCAAATGCGAGAGAACAAAAGAATATACATGTATGGACAACATAAAAGATACATGTATATGATCAGTACAAAAGAGTGCTCACGAGGTAACTGGAGAGACCACGCTACCGCCGCGCTACTCTGATCAACAACAGGGGGAAATCCTCACGCTCCAAGCTCCATGACCTGGACATGAGAATCCAGGGGAGTCAGTGAAACTCCCCAGGCGAGTATGATATAATGCCAGGTGGCGAGCCAGGGTAAGCACAAGTGAGAAACTCAGAAGACAGGAGGGTTAGAACATAATGAAGTATATATATAAGAACAGGTATAACATAACAATCGCAAAACCGGAAATCCAAGGTAAAACTGATCACGAGCAAAGGTGATTTTATACGCTTAGGTCACGGTCCCATGAGACTAGTACGTCGAAGGAATAATCCAAACAAGGAAACCCTCATATATATACCTTTGTCTCATGCCACAGAGTATCCAAGCGTATAGAATCAGGGAGGCAAATCATATCATAGTCAAAAACAGGAATGCATAACAATAATGATCGGGGGTCCATAACATGAGTAACGGATACACATAACGGAAACCATAACACACATAGCAGGTATAACATGACATGTATCATAACAGGACTCAGGGTGAGCAATCTGATTGTATGGTTTCAGATTACGACTCCATGAGACTAGTACATCGAAGGAATAATCCAAACAAGGAAACCCTCATCTATATACCTTTATCCCATATTATCGTAATCCAAGTGCATACAATGGAATAACAGGAATACTTATTATTATTACTCGTCTGACCCATATATCTAGGCATGTGTCCAGGTGTGCACCCCAACACACATACATCCATATATAAGCAAGTCGAGGGTTGTTAACGGAAGCAGATGGAGAACTGACAGAGCCTCTTATAGTGGTTCACATACACCGGGGACCAGTTTGTTGGTCCAACGGTTCCCACCACCTGGGACCGGTTTGGAGGCCCAAAGTCCCCCTATATGTACTCATGTGGGCCCTAAGTCCCACTATAGTCGTCCGCCATATATATATCATAACCATCACTATAAGCAAGGTATCATTCCGGCATCCATCACTTCCTCCCATACCCCATACAAGTTGTCCTTTTTATGATTTATTAACATAATTATCAGATTAAGGGAATGAGCAATATCATAACAGTAATACATAACAGTGATCAGTACATAACAGTAATCAGGTACTACATTCCCTTTATCGTGATAATTATAAGAATCGGTGTATCATGCTTGGTGTCAAGAGATAGCATGATAAGTGGTGATGTAAATCAAGTAACCAGTCAAGTCAGGAGATAGATGATAGTCTGGGTAAGTCATGGTACAACATAAAGGTCTTGCCAAATAGTGGCATGTCAAGTAGTCAGGTCAGGTGATAACACAGTTACCAAGTGATATACATGTGTTAAAAGGAAACATGAAATTGACAGGTCTGGAATAATAGCATGGCGAGTGATGACATATCAGGAACCAAGAATACAACAACCACGAAGGGTCTGCCACGCATAGTATGTAACCAGTAAAAGATATATGGAATAAAGTATATGAAAACATGAAGCAAATAAATGAAATAAGAATGCAAGAAGGTAGCGAGTAAGAATACTCGCCCAAATCACCAAAACGCCGATATATCCGGAATCCACTGAAGTTCGGGATGCGCCATAACCTGTGATATAAATATGTAGAGAGAAGAGGAGAGAGAAGGAGAGAAGGTAAGATTATGTCTGTCAAGTGACAAGTCAAGTAATACTAATACATGATGTATGTCTAGAGGACAAGGTTCCTATTCAAGAAAGAAGTCAACTAAGACTAACAGCTAAAGTTAGTCGACTAGGGTCAAGGGAGTAGTCGACTAATAGAGGGGTTAGTCGACTAACAGTCTGGTATAGTCGACTAAAACTGTGCACCAGAGAGTTGGGTTTCATTTCAGGGAGAGTTAGTCGACTAGGTAAAAAGGGTAGTCGACTAACAGGGAACTACAAGTCGACTAACAGATACTTAAGTCGACTAAATCTAAGATACAGAGAATTGGGGTTTTGGTTCAGGAATAGGTTAGTCGACTAGGGAGGAATAATTAGTCGACTAGGGGGGTCAAGTCGACTAATAGTTTAGGCATAAGTCGACTGGAGCCGAGAGTTGGGGTTTCTAGTTCAGGATAGATTAGTCGACTAGGGTCAAGGGTGTAGTCGACTAAGGGGGTCTCTAGTCGACTGGTCACTGAGGTAAGTCGACTAATACTGTGTTTCCAGAAAATGGTTAAGTTTCAAATGAAAGGGTTAGTCGACTAATGGCTAGGTCAAGTCGACTAATAACGGGAAAACAGCAAACAGAACAGATTCTAGGGTTTTGGTTTGATGACTAATTAATCATGGATTTGAAGACATATTAGCACAAGATATGTAAATACAAACATACTAAGAATAAATCAAGTCTAGATGAGGAAGATTACTTACCAATTTGATGATGGAGAGGAAGAGGAAAGGTAGAGTTGGTGATGATCCTTGAGGAAGAGGGAGGTGGGGGAGTTGGAGCTTGGCCGGAGTTGGGAGGAGTCCTCGCCGGCGACTTGGCCGGAGGTGGCTGGCCGGAGGTGAGGTCGGCCGGCTCTCTTGGAGAAGAAGAAGAAGAAGAAAGAAATGAGAAGAGAAGAAAATGAAAAAAGAAGTGAAATGTAAAGGAAGGATATTTATATGTTTTGGATTTTATGAAGGAGATGCAAATCAAATGGAAGTGAGGGGGTTTGGTGTAAAAAGAAGGGGAGGTGAGGTTCTCTCAAGGGGACACTTGGCCGGCCATGGGAGAGGGAAAAGAGATGCATTAATGGGGTAGGTGGAGATATTTGTGGTGGAGTTTATGGAATTTTGGAATTGTTGGAATTTTGGAAAATAGAATTCTTGTGATTGTGGAGGAAGGAAAGAAATAAAGGAAGAGGAAAAGAAATTATAATGAGAAGATATTTTCTCTTGGAAAGGAAATTAGAAATAATAGAAGTGGCGGATTCCCGGGATTCAGTTGCGGATGCGGAAATCTTTCGGGAAAATACCGGAATCGTCCGAAATTCAAGTATCTCGGAACGACCCGAAATAAACATCAAAAATCCATAATATTATATTAAGAATAAAAGTGAAATCCTTTTTAAGAAATACTTTATAGTTTTAAAGATAAAAATCCTGGAATCAGTTACCTACCGACTCCGTTGGAATTTTCATAAAATCATAAAATCCTCAGAAAAAGAATGTAGGTAGCAAATATGATTCTAAGAAATAATGTCTAAAGGATCATCATGAAATTCCAAGCCGTTTGTAAAATAAAAATCCGGGAATCGGTCAGCGGTACTGGCCGACACCGGTTTTGGAGAAATTCCTTTTTAATCCAAGATAATTCCAGAAAATCATATAAAATCTAAAATATTGGAAAATAATCTTTGGAACTGAAATCGGTCAAATCTAAACACCGAAAAGGCCAAATCGGGTGATATACTAGGATCGGGTCCTTCGGTTCAGACTAGGGCTGACTCCGTGTCCACGAATCCAAATCCAAAACAAAAATAACCATATAAGGAATTCATCATACAGAATAAATACAGGAAACAAATCGAAAAAATACGGCTGAAAATCTGAATACGTAACTAAGTACGTATTCCGGAAACGGGGTATTACAATCCACCCACCTTACAAAAAATTGCGTCCTCGCAATTTCGTTAAGGGGTAAATTGAACACAAAGGGGACAAGGGCTGGAATAAAGGCTTCATAAAACCAAAACAGGGAAAGGATATGGAAAGGATCTAGGAATCGAAGGGAAGATAGTCAAGGGAGGATTAGGAATCAAAGGAAAGATAGTCAAGAAATAGATAACTCTGCACTTGTAGTTGGAATGTATAACCAAGACTCATGTATTCCAGTTGCAAATCTCTTTACCATTGATTTGCCGTCTGGACGTACTGAGGAAGTTAGAGCCTAAGCTCTGATACCATCCTGTAACGCCCCGATCCCGGCGATACGGGGACGTCACTGCAACGTATATACGTAGGTCAGAACTACCCTCCCGTATATACGCTAAGCATCAGTACAAACAAGAATCAGAGTACGGAAGCAAATGGTGCATTATACATTCCAACACATATAGTACAATTACACAGTTATCATCAGAGTGATTACAATATTACATGAATATCATATCACTAATATGCGCAAATGCGAGAGAACAAAAGAATATACATGTATGGACAACATAAAAGATACATGTATATGATCAGTACAAAAGAGTGCTCACGAGGTAACTGGAGAGACCACGCTACCGCCGCGCTACTCTGATCAACAACAGGGGGAAATCCTCACGCTCCAAGCTCCATGACCTGGACATGAGAATCCAGGGGAGTCAGTGAAACTCCCCAGGCGAGTATGATATAATGCCAGGTGGCGAGCCAGGGTAAGCACAAGTGAGAAACTCAGAAGACAGGAGGGTTAGAACATAATGAAGTATATATATAAGAACAGGTATAACATAACAATCGCAAAACCGGAAATCCAAGGTAAAACTGATCACGAGCAAAGGTGATTTTATACGCTTAGGTCACGGTCCCATGAGACTAGTACGTCGAAGGAATAATCCAAACAAGGAAACCCTCATATATATACCTTTGTCTCATGCCACAGAGTATCCAAGCGTATAGAATCAGGGAGGCAAATCATATCATAGTCAAAAACAGGAATGCATAACAATAATGATCGGGGGTCCATAACATGAGTAACGGATACACATAACGGAAACCATAACACACATAGCAGGTATAACATGACATGTATCATAACAGGACTCAGGGTGAGCAATCTGATTGTATGGTTTCAGATTACGACTCCATGAGACTAGTACATCGAAGGAATAATCCAAACAAGGAAACCCTCATCTATATACCTTTATCCCATATTATCGTAATCCAAGTGCATACAATGGAATAACAGGAATACTTATTATTATTACTCGTCTGACCCATATATCTAGGCATGTGTCCAGGTGTGCACCCCAACACACATACATCCATATATAAGCAAGTCGAGGGTTGTTAACGGAAGCAGATGGAGAACTGACAGAGCCTCTTATAGTGGTTCACATACACCGGGGACCAGTTTGTTGGTCCAACGGTTCCCACCACCTGGGACCGGTTTGGAGGCCCAAAGTCCCCCTATATGTACTCATGTGGGCCCTAAGTCCCACTATAGTCGTCCGCCATATATATATCATAACCATCACTATAAGCAAGGTATCATTCCGGCATCCATCACTTCCTCCCATACCCCATACAAGTTGTCCTTTTTATGATTTATTAACATAATTATCAGATTAAGGGAATGAGCAATATCATAACAATAATACATAACAGTGATCAGTACATAACAGTAATCAGGTACTACATTCCCTTTATCGTGATAATTATAAGAATCGGTGTATCATGCTTGGTGTCAAGAGATAGCATGATAAGTGGTGATGTAAATCAAGTAACCAGTCAAGTCAGGAGATAGATGATAGTCTGGGTAAGTCATGGTACAACATAAAGGTCTTGCCAAATAGTGGCATGTCAAGTAGTCAGGTCAGGTGATAACACAGTTACCAAGTGATATACATGTGTTAAAAGGAAACATGAAATTGACAGGTCTGGAATAATAGCATGGCGAGTGATGACATATCAGGAACCAAGAATACAACGACCACGAAGGGTCTGCCACGCATAGTATGTAACCAGTAAAAGATATATGGAATAAAGTATATGAAAACATGAAGCAAATAAATGAAATAAGAATGCAAGAAGGTAGCGAGTAAGAATACTCGCCCAAATCACCAAAACGCCGATATATCCGGAATCCACTGAAGTTCGGGATGCGCCATAACCTGTGATATAAATATGTAGAGAGAAGAGGAGAGAGAAGGAGAGAAGGTAAGATTATGTCTGTCAAGTGACAAGTCAAGTAATACTAATACATGATGTATGTCTAGAGGACAAGGTTCCTATTCAAGAAAGAAGTCAACTAAGACTAACAGCTAAAGTTAGTCGACTAGGGTCAAGGGAGTAGTCGACTAATAGAGGGGTTAGTCGACTAACAGTCTGGTATAGTCGACTAAAACTGTGCACCAGAGAGTTGGGTTTCATTTCAGGGAGAGTTAGTCGACTAGGTAAAAAGGGTAGTCGACTAACAGGGAACTACAAGTCGACTAACAGATACTTAAGTCGACTAAATCTAAGATACAGAGAATTGGGTTTTTGGTTCAGGAATAGGTTAGTCGACTAGGGAGGAATAATTAGTCGACTAGGGGGGTCAAGTCGACTAATAGTTTAGGCATAAGTCGACTGGAGCCGAGAGTTGGGGTTTCTAGTTCAGGATAGATTAGTCGACTAGGGTCAAGGGTGTAGTCGACTAAGGGGGTCTCTAGTCGACTGGTCACTGAGGTAAGTCGACTAATACTGTGTTTCCAGAAAATGGTTAAGTTTCAAATGAAAGGGTTAGTCGACTAATGGCTAGGTCAAGTCGACTAATAACGGGAAAACAGCAAACAGAACAGATTCTAGGGTTTTGGTTTGATGACTAATTAATCATGGATTTGAAGACATATTAGCACAAGATATGTAAATACAAACATACTAAGAATAAATCAAGTCTAGATGAGGAAGATTACTTACCATTTGATGATGGAGAGGAAGAGGAAAGGTAGAGTTGGTGATGATCCTTGAGGAAGAGGGAGGTGGGGGAGTTGGAGCTTGGCCGGAGTTGGGAGGAGTCCTCGCCGGCGACTTGGCCGGAGGTGGCTGGCCGGAGGTGAGGTCGGCCGGCTCTCTTGGAGAAGAAGAAGAAGAAGAAAGAAATGAGAAGAGAAGAAAATGAAAAAAGAAGTGAAATGTAAAGGAAGGATATTTATATGTTTTGGATTTTATGAAGGAGATGCAAATCAAATGGAAGTGAGGGGGTTTGGTGTAAAAAGAAGGGGAGGTGAGGTGTCTCTCAAGGGGACACTTGGCCGGCCATGGGGAGAGGGAAAAGAGATGCATTTAATGGGGTAGGTGGAGATATTTGTGGTGGAGTTTATGGAATTTTGGAATTGTTGGAATTTTGGAAAATAGAATTCTTGTGATTGTGGAGGAAGGAAAGAAATAAAGGAAGAGGAAAAGAAATTATAATGAGAAGATATTTTCTCTTGGAAAGGAAATTAGAAATAATAGAAGTGGCGGATTCCCGGGATTCAGTTGCGGATGCGGAAATCTTTCGGGAAAATACCGGAATCGTCCGAAATTCAAGTATCTCGGAACGACCCGAAATAAACATCAAAAATCCATAATATTATATTAAGAATAAAAGTGAAATCCTTTTTAAGAAATACTTTATAGTTTTAAAGATAAAAATCCTGGAATCAGTTACCTACCGACTCCGTTGGAATTTTCATAAAATCATAAAATCCTCAGAAAAAGAATGTAGGTAGCAAATATGATTCTAAGAAATAATGTCTAAAGGATCATCATGAAATTCCAAGCCGTTTGTAAAATAAAAATCCGGGAATCGGTCAGCGGTACTGGCCGACACCGGTTTTGGAGAAATTCCTTTTTAATCCAAGATAATTCCAGAAAATCATATAAAATCTAAAATATTGGAAAATAATCTTTGGAACTGAAATCGGTCAAATCTAAACACCGGAAAGGCCAAATCGGGTGATATACTAGGATCGGGTCCTTCGGTTCAGACTAGGGCTGACTCCGTGTCCACGAATCCAAATCCAAAACAAAATAAATCATATAAGGAATTCATCATACAGAATAAATACAGGAAACAAATCGAAAAAATACGGCTGAAAATCTGAATACGTAACTAAGTACGTATTCCGGAAACGGGGTATTACAATCCACCCACCTTACAAAAAATTGCGTCCTCGCAATTTCGTTAAGGGGTAAATTGAACACAAAGGGGACAAGGGCTGGAATAAAGGCTTCATAAAACCAAAACAGGGAAAGGATATGGAAAGGATCTAGGAATCGAAGGGAAGATAGTCAAGGGAGGATTAGGAATCAAAGGAAAGATAGTCAAGAAATAGATAACTCTGCACTTGTAGTTGGAATGTATAACCAAGACTCATGTATTCCAGTTGCAAATCTCTTTACCATTGATTTGCCGTCTGGACGTACTGAGGAAGTTAGAGCCTAAGCTCTGATACCATCCTGTAACGCCCCGATCCCGGCGATACGGGGACGTCACTGCAACGTATATACGTAGGTCAGAACTACCCTCCCGTATATACGCTAAGCATCAGTACAAACAAGAATCAGAGTACGGAAGCAAATGGTGCATTATACATTCCAATACATATAGTACAATTACACAGTTATCATCAGAGTGATTACAATATTACATGAATATCATATCACTAATATGCGCAAATGCGAGAGAACAAAAGAATATACATGTATGGACAACATAAAAGATACATGTATATGATCAGTACAAAAGAGTGCTCACGAGGTAACTGGAGAGACCACGCTACCGCCGCGCTACTCTGATCAACAACAGGGGGAAATCCTCACGCTCCAAGCTCCATGACCTGGACATGAGAATCCAGGGGAGTCAGTGAAACTCCCCAGGCGAGTATGATATAATGCCAGGTGGCGAGCCAGGGTAAGCACAAGTGAGAAACTCAGAAGACAGGAGGGTTAGAACATAATGAAGTATATATATATAAGAACAGGTATAACATAACAATCGCAAAACCGGAAATCCAAGGTAAAACTGATCACGAGCAAAGGTGATTTTATACGCTTAGGTCACGGTCCCATGAGACTAGTACGTCGAAGGAATAATCCAAACAAGGAAACCCTCATATATATACCTTTGTCTCATGCCACAGAGTATCCAAGCGTATAGAATCAGGGAGGCAAATCATATCATAGTCAAAAACAGGAATGCATAACAATAATGATCGGGGGTCCATAACATGAGTAACGGATACACATAACGGAAACCATAACACACATAGCAGGTATAACATGACATGTATCATAACAGGACTCAGGGTGAGCAATCTGATTGTATGGTTTCAGATTACGACTCCATGAGACTAGTACATCGAAGGAATAATCCAAACAAGGAAACCCTCATCTATATACCTTTATCCCATATTATCGTAATCCAAGTGCATACAATGGAATAACAGGAATACTTATTATTATTACTCGTCTGACCCATATATCTAGGCATGTGTCCAGGTGTGCACCCCAACACATACATCCATATATAAGCAAGTCGAGGGTTGTTAACGGAAGCAGATGGAGAACTGACAGAGCCTCTTATAGTGGTTCACATACACCGGGGACCAGTTTGTTGGTCCAACGGTTCCCACCACCTGGGACCGGTTTGGAGGCCCAAAGTCCCCCTATATGTACTCATGTGGGCCCTAAGTCCCACTATAGTCGTCCGCCATATATATATCATAACCATCACTATAAGCAAGGTATCATTCCGGCATCCATCACTTCCTCCCATACCCCATACAAGTTGTCCTTTTTATGATTTATTAACATAATTATCAGATTAAGGGAATGAGCAATATCATAACAGTAATACATAACAGTGATCAGTACATAACAGTAATCAGGTACTACATTCCCTTTATCGTGATAATTATAAGAATCGGTGTATCATGCTTGGTGTCAAGAGATAGCATGATAAGTGGTGATGTAAATCAAGTAACCAGTCAAGTCAGGAGATAGATGATAGTCTGGGTAAGTCATGGTACAACATAAAGGTCTTGCCAAATAGTGGCATGTCAAGTAGTCAGGTCAGGTGATAACACAGTTACCAAGTGATATACATGTGTTAAAAGGAAACATGAAATTGACAGGTCTGGAATAATAGCATGGCGAGTGATGACATATCAGGAACCAAGAATACAACGACCACGAAGGGTCTGCCACGCATAGTATGTACCAGTAAAAGATATATGGAATAAAGTATATGAAAACATGAAGCAAATAAATGAAATAAGAATGCAAGAAGGTAGCGAGTAAGAATACTCGCCCAAATCACCAAAACGCCGATATATCCGGAATCCACTGAAGTTCGGGATGCGCCATAACCTGTGATATAAATATGTAGAGAGAAGAGGAGAGAGAAGGAGAGAAGGTAAGATTATGTCTGTCAAGTGACAAGTCAAGTAATACTAATACATGATGTATGTCTAGAGGACAAGGTTCCTATTCAAGAAAGAAGTCAACTAAGACTAACAGCTAAAGTTAGTCGACTAGGGTCAAGGGAGTAGTCGACTAATAGAGGGGTTAGTCGACTAACAGTCTGGTATAGTCGACTAAAACTGTGCACCAGAGAGTTGGGTTTCATTTCAGGGAGAGTTAGTCGACTAGGTAAAAAGGGTAGTCGACTAACAGGGAACTACAAGTCGACTAACAGATACTTAAGTCGACTAAATCTAAGATACAGAGAATTGGGGTTTTGGTTCAGGAATAGGTTAGTCGACTAGGGAGGAATAATTAGTCGACTAGGGGGGTCAAGTCGACTAATAGTTTAGGCATAAGTCGACTGGAGCCGAGAGTTGGGGTTTCTAGTTCAGGATAGATTAGTCGACTAGGGTCAAGGGTGTAGTCGACTAAGGGGGTCTCTAGTCGACTGGTCACTGAGGTAAGTCGACTAATACTGTGTTTCCAGAAAATGGTTAAGTTTCAAATGAAAGGGTTAGTCGACTAATGGCTAGGTCAAGTCGACTAATAACGGGAAAACAGCAAACAGAACAGATTCTAGGGTTTTGGTTTGATGACTAATTAATCATGGATTTGAAGACATATTAGCACAAGATATGTAAATACAAACATACTAAGAATAAATCAAGTCTAGATGAGGAAGATTACTTACCAATTTGATGATGGAGAGGAAGAGGAAAGGTAGAGTTGGTGATGATCCTTGAGGAAGAGGGAGGTGGGGGAGTTGGAGCTTGGCCGGAGTTGGGAGGAGTCCTCGCCGGCGACTTGGCCGGAGGTGGCTGGCCGGAGGTGAGGTCGGCCGGCTCTCTTGGAGAAGAAGAAGAAGAAGAAAGAAATGAGAAGAGAAGAAAATGAAAAGAAGTGAAATGTAAAGGAAGGATATTTATATGTTTTGGATTTTATGAAGGAGATGCAAATCAAATGGAAGTGAGGGGGTTTGGTGTAAAAAGAAGGGGAGGTGAGGTGTCTCTCAAGGGGACACTTGGCCGGCCATGGGGAGAGGGAAAAGAGATGCATTTAATGGGGTAGGTGGAGATATTTGTGGTGGAGTTTATGGAATTTTGGAATTGTTGGAATTTTGGAAAATAGAATTCTTGTGATTGTGGAGGAAGGAAAGAAATAAAGGAAGAGGAAAAGAAATTATAATGAGAAGATATTTTCTCTTGGAAAGGAAATTAGAAATAATAGAAGTGGCGGATTCCCGGATTCAGTTGCGGATGCGGAAATCTTTCGGGAAAATACCGGAATCGTCCGAAATTCAAGTATCTCGGAACGACCCGAAATAAACATCAAAAATCCATAATATTATATTAAGAATAAAAGTGAAATCCTTTTTAAGAAATACTTTATAGTTTTAAAGATAAAAATCCTGGAATCAGTTACCTACCGACTCCGTTGGAATTTTCATAAAATCATAAAATCCTCAGAAAAAGAATGTAGGTAGCAAATATGATTCTAAGAAATAATGTCTAAAGGATCATCATGAAATTCCAAGCCGTTTGTAAAATAAAAATCCGGGAATCGGTCAGCGGTACTGGCCGACACCGGTTTTGGAGAAATTCCTTTTTAATCCAAGATAATTCCAGAAAATCATATAAAATCTAAAATATTGGAAAATAATCTTTGGAACTGAAATCGGTCAAATCTAAACACCGGAAAGGCCAAATCGGGTGATATACTAGGATCGGGTCCTTCGGTTCAGACTAGGGCTGACTCCGTGTCCACGAATCCAAATCCAAAACAAAAATAATCATATAAGGAATTCATCATACAGAATAAATACAGGAAACAAATCGAAAAAATACGGCTGAAAATCTGAATACGTAACTAAGTACGTATTCCGGAAACGGGGTATTACAATCCACCCACCTTACAAAAAATTGCGTCCTCGCAATTTCGTTAAGGGGTAAATTGAACACAAAGGGGACAAGGGCTGGAATAAAGGCTTCATAAAACCAAAACAGGGAAAGGATATGGAAAGGATCTAGGAATCGAAGGGAAGATAGTCAAGGGAGGATTAGGAATCAAAGGAAAGATAGTCAAGAAATAGATAACTCTGCACTTGTAGTTGGAATGTATAACCAAGACTCATGTATTCCAGTTGCAAATCTCTTTACCATTGATTTGCCGTCTGGACGTACTGAGGAAGTTAGAGCCTAAGCTCTGATACCATCCTGTAACGCCCCGATCCCGGCGATACGGGGACGTCACTGCAACGTATATACGTAGGTCAGAACTACCCTCCCGTATATACGCTAAGCATCAGTACAAACAAGAATCAGAGTACGGAAGCAAATGGTGCATTATACATTCCAACACATATAGTACAATTACACAGTTATCATCAGAGTGATTACAATATTACATGAATATCATATCACTAATATGCGCAAATGCGAGAGAACAAAAGAATATACATGTATGGACAACATAAAAGATACATGTATATGATCAGTACAAAAGAGTGCTCACGAGGTAACTGGAGAGACCACGCTACCGCCGCGCTACTCTGATCAACAACAGGGGGAAATCCTCACGCTCCAAGCTCCATGACCTGGACATGAGAATCCAGGGGAGTCAGTGAAACTCCCCAGGCGAGTATGATATAATGCCAGGTGGCGAGCCAGGGTAAGCACAAGTGAGAAACTCAGAAGACAGGAGGGTTAGAACATAATGAAGTATATATATATAAGAACAGGTATAACATAACAATCGCAAAACCGGAAATCCAAGGTAAAACTGATCACGAGCAAAGGTGATTTTATACGCTTAGGTCACGGTCCCATGAGACTAGTACGTCGAAGGAATAATCCAAACAAGGAAACCCTCATATATATACCTTTGTCTCATGCCACAGAGTATCCAAGCGTATAGAATCAGGGAGGCAAATCATATCATAGTCAAAAACAGGAATGCATAACAATAATGATCGGGGGTCCATAACATGAGTAACGGATACACATAACGGAAACCATAACACACATAGCAGGTATAACATGACATGTATCATAACAGGACTCAGGGTGAGCAATCTGATTGTATGGTTTCAGATTACGACTCCATGAGACTAGTACATCGAAGGAATAATCCAAACAAGGAAACCCTCATCTATATACCTTTATCCCATATTATCGTAATCCAAGTGCATACAATGGAATAACAGGAATACTTATTATTATTACTCGTCTGACCCATATATCTAGGCATGTGTCCAGGTGTGCACCCCAATACACATACATCCATATATAAGCAAGTCGAGGGTTGTTAACGGAAGCAGATGGAGAACTGACAGAGCCTCTTATAGTGGTTCACATACACCGGGGACCAGTTTGTTGGTCCAACGGTTCCCACCACCTGGGACCGGTTTGGAGGCCCAAAGTCCCCCTATATGTACTCATGTGGGCCCTAAGTCCCACTATAGTCGTCCGCCATATATATATCATAACCATCACTATAAGCAAGGTATCATTCCGGCATCCATCACTTCCTCCCATACCCCATACAAGTTGTCCTTTTTATGATTTATTAACATAATTATCAGATTAAGGGAATGAGCAATATCATAACAGTAATACATAACAGTGATCAGTACATAACAGTAATCAGGTACTACATTCCCTTTATCGTGATAATTATAAGAATCGGTGTATCATGCTTGGTGTCAAGAGATAGCATGATAAGTGGTGATGTAAATCAAGTAACCAGTCAAGTCAGGAGATAGATGATAGTCTGGGTAAGTCATGGTACAACATAAAGGTCTTGCCAAATAGTGGCATGTCAAGTAGTCAGGTCAGGTGATAACACAGTTACCAAGTGATATACATGTGTTAAAAGGAAACATGAAATTGACAGGTCTGGAATAATAGCATGGCGAGTGATGACATATCAGGAACCAAGAATACAACGACCACGAAGGGTCTGCCACGCATAGTATGTAACCAGTAAAAGATATATGGAATAAAGTATATGAAAACATGAAGCAAATAAATGAAATAAGAATGCAAGAAGGTAGCGAGTAAGAATACTCGCCCAAATCACCAAAACGCCGATATATCCGGAATCCACTGAAGTTCGGGATGCGCCATAACCTGTGATATAAATATGTAGAGAGAAGAGGAGAGAGAAGGAGAGAAGGTAAGATTATGTCTGTCAAGTGACAAGTCAAGTAATACTAATACATGATGTATGTCTAGAGGACAAGGTTCCTATTCAAGAAAGAAGTCAACTAAGACTAACAGCTAAAGTTAGTCGACTAGGGTCAAGGGAGTAGTCGACTAATAGAGGGGTTAGTCGACTAACAGTCTGGTATAGTCGACTAAAACTGTGCACCAGAGAGTTGGGTTTCATTTCAGGGAGAGTTAGTCGACTAGGTAAAAAGGTAGTCGACTAACAGGGAACTACAAGTCGACTAACAGATACTTAAGTCGACTAAATCTAAGATACAGAGAATTGGGGTTTTGGTTCAGGAATAGGTTAGTCGACTAGGGAGGAATAATTAGTCGACTAGGGGGTCAAGTCGACTAATAGTTTAGGCATAAGTCGACTGGAGCCGAGAGTTGGGGTTTCTAGTTCAGGATAGATTAGTCGACTAGGGTCAAGGGTGTAGTCGACTAAGGGGGTCTCTAGTCGACTGGTCACTGAGGTAAGTCGACTAATACTGTGTTTCCAGAAAATGGTTAAGTTTCAAATGAAAGGGTTAGTCGACTAATGGCTAGGTCAAGTCGACTAATAACGGGAAAACAGCAAACAGAACAGATTCTAGGGTTTTGGTTTGATGACTAATTAATCATGGATTTGAAGACATATTAGCACAAGATATGTAAATACAAACATACTAAGAATAAATCAAGTCTAGATGAGGAAGATTACTTACCAATTTGATGATGGAGAGGAAGAGGAAAGGTAGAGTTGGTGATGATCCTTGAGGAAGAGGGAGGTGGGGGAGTTGGAGCTTGGCCGGAGTTGGGAGGAGTCCTCGCCGGCGACTTGGCCGGAGGTGGCTGGCCGGAGGTGAGGTCGGCCGGCTCTCTTGGAGAAGAAGAAGAAGAAGAAAGAAATGAGAAGAGAAGAAAATGAAAAAGAAGTGAAATGTAAAGGAAGGATATTTATATGTTTTGGATTTTATGAAGGAGATGCAAATCAATGGAAGTGAGGGGGTTTGGTGTAAAAAGAAGGGGAGGTGAGGTGTCTCTCAAGGGGACACTTGGCCGGCCATGGGGAGAGGGAAAAGAGATGCATTTAATGGGGTAGGTGGAGATATTTGTGGTGGAGTTTATGGAATTTTGGAATTGTTGGAATTTTGGAAAATAGAATTCTTGTGATTGTGGAGGAAGGAAAGAAATAAAGGAAGAGGAAAAGAAATTATAATGAGAAGATATTTTCTCTTGGAAAGGAAATTAGAAATAATAGAAGTGGCGGATTCCCGGGATTCAGTTGCGGATGCGGAAATCTTTCGGGAAAATACCGGAATCGTCCGAAATTCAAGTATCTCGGAACGACCCGAAATAAACATCAAAAATCCATAATATTATATTAAGAATAAAAGTGAAATCCTTTTAAGAAATACTTTATAGTTTTAAAGATAAAAATCCTGGAATCAGTTACCTACCGACTCCGTTGGAATTTTCATAAAATCATAAAATCCTCAGAAAAAGAATGTAGGTAGCAAATATGATTCTAAGAAATAATGTCTAAAGGATCATCATGAAATTCCAAGCCGTTTGTAAAATAAAAATCCGGGAATCGGTCAGCGGTACTGGCCGACACCGGTTTTGGAGAAATTCCTTTTTAATCCAAGATAATTCCAGAAAATCATATAAAATCTAAAATATTGGAAATAATCTTTGGAACTGAAATCGGTCAAATCTAAACACCGGAAAGGCCAAATCGGGTGATATACTAGGATCGGGTCCTTCGGTTCAGACTAGGGCTGACTCCGTGTCCACGAATCCAAATCCAAAACAAAATAATCATATAAGGAATTCATCATACAGAATAAATACAGGAAACAAATCGAAAAATACGGCTGAAAATCTGAATACGTAACTAAGTACGTATTCCGGAAACGGGGTATTACATCTGGAGAAACACTAATTTTTCTTTCTTAAAAATCTTATCAAACTCCCCAAGAAATGGGGTATAAATACCCAGCTAGACAGCTGGCGGTCGACCGCCAACGGTCGATTTTTCAACCGTTGGAGGAATCCGGTCGACCGCCCAAAAACAGCGAGCAGAGCTCTCTGGTCCGGTCGACCGCCAGGCCCACCAGCCCAATGCCAGGCCCAGACGTGCACAGGCTGTGCACGTCGGTCGACCGCCCGTCGACCAGCTCATGGGTCGGTCGACCGTGCGGTCGACCGACAGAGCCTGTTAGGCACTGTTTTAGGTCAGAAACTGGGATTTAAAATATTTTAATAAATTTCATAAAACTTTTAAAATCCACAAAAATAGTTTTATCATTTTATATTGAAATACAAACTTGTGATAAAAATTCAAGACAAATATCAAACATATTGAATCATTTTTGTGTCTTAGAAATTTATCAAAAACCAAAACATGTATTTTATCAAACTTGGATTTTTCAACACATGAATAGGAAAGTCAAAATAAGTTTGTCTAGGAAGTTAAGCATGCATGTATAGAATAAATCTACTATACTTAAACCAATTAAACTTGTTTTGATCAATCTATTCATGAAACCATTCCAAAACATAAAACGTGTGTGTTGTGCACTTGAGCATATCAGCTATCTAATCTTTACACATGGATCTAAAACACACTAAACTAAACTATGGATACCTAAGTTTTCTTGACGATCTTCCATCTTCAATTCGACTCGATCCAAAACGTGATCCACCGAGCTTGACTCCAACGAGTGCTATGTATGATCTTGATGCTCGGGCTCTGGAATCACCAAGTGAAAGGCTTCAAAATACCTTTGTTGAAGCAATCACCAACTAATATCTTGGTTAATGATCTGAAACTTAAACAACACAAGATTATTAGTAAACATAACTACATGAGTTAATCATCATAAAACTAGAGTGGAAGGCCTCTGGGCCAACAATCTCCCCCTTTTTGGTGATGACAAAACTCATGGAGTTATATATGCATGGATTAAAGTTAAGCTTCAAAGAAGCTCCCCCTTAACTCATGCATAGTAATAAACAATTAAATATGCAATAAAACTCACAAACATGTATGCATAGACATGCATAAAACAAGGTACCAAATACAAAAACATGCTCTTGATATCAAACATATGAAATGCATCATGTATAAAACGTGCTCTTGATACCAATAAAAACATGCTCTGAATAGCAATGAAATGCTCTTGATACCAATTAAACAATTAAACGACAAACTAATAAATAAAACAAAACATCATATAAACTCAAATACTTCTCCCCCTTTTTGTCAATCATCAACAAAGGGGTCCAAGTAAAAACAAAAACATTTTTCTCACCCTTTTTATTCGAAACAAAGAATTAACAAAGGGGTGATATCAAACAAATCAATATAAATTTTCATGGATACCAGTTGAAAGAAATAGATCAATAGATACCAATGAAAATAAACAAAATCTTGATACCAATTGAGTAAACAAAAGAGCATCTTGATACCAATTTTGAGAAAACAAATAAATCTTGATACCAATTGAAAGTATTATTCTTTTTAAACATATGATACCAAATTAAAATTAATATTTTCTATCATAAAGCAAGGGAGTGGAATACAAAACTAATGGCAAATCAAATACCAATTGAAAGATAAAATACGAATTTTCTCCCTCTTTATGAAATACCAATTAAAACAATGTCTAAACTTGTATTAGAATACCAATTGAAAACTAATCAATTGAAACATGATGATCATTAAAACTCAAGCTTAGCATAAACAAAATATATATATATGAAAATTAGATACCAATCGAAATTGATACTATAAGAAGTGCAAGCATACATATATAAAAAATATATGAGTATACAAGAAATGTTAATATTGATACCAATTGAAAAAAATCCAATGATACCAATTGAAACAACAATAATATCAAGAGTATATCTCATATAACCTACCACCCAATTCATGCTCATGTTTAAAATGATTTTCGATATAAAGCATACATAGGCATGGTCGCCTATCCAACCGCCCGTAGAAGGTAAGGGTTTTCAAAAAATATGTTTGAAAAATAGTGTGTGTTTGAAAATCTCTACCATATGAAGAATATCGCAACTAGTTAAATGGAAAAACTTGTAAACTAGTACGAAATCCTTCAAGCAATGAATAAAATAAAAATATTTTTCATAAAACATGAAATTCACATGATAACCAACACTCAAAGTCAATGAAGCACAAATATGACTCATGAAAACAAAACATGAGTAAACATGAAAAGTGAGTGTACAAGTAAAATGTGAAGACATCAACATGAAAATATTCAATTAAGCTCAATTAAGAAATTCCTTTAACATGAAAATCATCAAAACTTATTTAATCTTCAAGGCATATGTATATCTTATACAAATTAGAGTATACATACATATCCAAATATAACGAGTCCACAATAATATATGCATGAAGGCACGTGGCTCAAAGGATGTATATGCATAATCAATAGTTTGGATAAAAATGGACATATACATGAAGTTAAACAAAAATCACATGACATGAAAACAAAAATAGGAATACAAGTCAATGCATGAATCATCAAAACTAGACTATACTAGCACATCTAATGGGTACAAATAAGCATTCAAGTACAAACATATATAGATTTATTTGTGGCCCACATATGTACAAGTATAAATCCTAGTCTTAATGAAAACTAACATTTAAACGTATATTCAAATCATGAAGCATAAACATGATAAACATAAACATGATCATTATGTAAATCCACATGTTATTAGAACAATGAAATACATAATAGCTAAACAATAGAGAGAACACTAAAGTAATTGTCCATATTAAACATGGGTGTCTCAAAAGCAATACATGCATGTCAAGGGTCTAATAATCATGGCATTATCATAATAATCTATAAATATCCAAAACATGCTATAAATAATGAACATGAAAAATATGCATAAATAAATAAGGAGTAAGAGACCGTTACCAAAACCTATGAGGCAACTCTCCATGTCTTCAAAATAAGGTGTTCCTCCCACCAAACTTCCCTTGAAAGTGATGCATCCAAATAATCTCCATGAAGCTCGAAACGCATCCACTCCAAGGTACCGATACTCTCACGTCATGCGAGAGCCCACTCCTACATCAAATACAAGAGGGGTGGTCTTTGGTACCCATACTCTTTTGAGGCCATGGGGGTTAGTATCCTTCCTAACCCAAACAAATTTATTTGCTAAATTTGAAACATGTATACGATCATAGCAAAATTTAGCAAGGTGGCCCTTACGTCCACAATGTGTACAAGTGTACACATGAGCATACATGTGATAGGTGTGACCGTGAGGAGCATGTGTATGCCGTGTATGGTGTGCATGCATAATAGGAACTTGTTTCTTCCGAAACAAGGATTCCATCCGTGTATGGCTCTTGGCACAATGGCTCAACGTGGAGCCCAAACAAACAACACTTTTCTTAAGTATGGATATATCATTTTCAATTAAAGAAGAAGTGTGGCATGCAATGGGTGAAGTGTGTGATACTACCCTAGCATGGCAAACATGAGAATCAATTTTATTTTATAAAGAAATATTTTTCTTTAAACACACATCTAAGTCTTTTGAAATAGAAATAATTTTTGTTTTCAAAGATTCATTTTCTTTTACAACAAAATCAACTTTTGAGGATAGTTTTTCATTTTTCTTCAAATAACATTGCAATCATTTTTATTTTTCAACAATTCATTTTCTTTTAGCGCAAGATCTAGTTGAGATTTCAATGAATCCCTCTCATTTGAAATCTCCACCTTTTCTTGCAAAACCAAGTCAAGTCTAGAAATAAATTTTTATTTTTATTGTTAAGGCCTAGACTTTTCTTTTCAAAATGTTATATTTTTCAATTAATTTTTCACAAACAATAGAAAGTTCTTCATTTAAAGTGTTGGGATCAACATGCTCATCACAAGAAGAACTAGCATCACTACAATCTAGTTGAGATTCCGAATATACCTCAAGGGAGTCATTCCCTTGGACAATGAAGCATTGTGAGTCGGATTCTCCACTAGACTCCTCCAGTTGAATTTACATTTGAAGCTTAGAGGTGGAGGTGGTTGTCAACTTGTTCCACACTGCAAAGGCGGAATCAAGATTAGAAACAAGCATAAGATAATCTTTATTTAACGTGCTTCTAATAGCCTCTAGGGCTTGTGCATTGGCCCCTATATGATTGCTATTACCAAGATAGCATTTCTTGATAGCGGTAAGGAAAACATGCAAACCTAGGGTCTTCAATAGCTACTCATCATGGCCTTTCAAATCTCAAGTCTAGAAATATCAAACATAGGAGGGCTATCCATGAGTGCAAACTAAATGTGTGCAAACAAAAATATGTGCAAATGCAAATGATAGATTAGCAAACAGGATCTCACTCCTAAGTGGTTAAACCTAAAGTATCAGGAGCGTAAGCTCTGATACCAATTGAAATCACCTAGAGGGAGAATAGGTGATAGTGCTAATCTAAAAACTAAATGCGGAATTACAAACTAATTGCAACAACACCAAGTGCAACCAACGAGTGTAGTCGAATTCCCGTGAAGGGCTCTGGACTAACTCCTCTTGATTCCTCTGAATAAGAGTTGAGGTGCTATATGAAGCTCTCGTGGTTAAGCACAAGTGAGGCACACACACAACCAGCATATAAGAATAAGCAATATGAATCAATGCAAGGCACAACACAAGCATATGAAGATATGGCAATATGAATAATGCACAACACAAATAAAGAGAGAGAGTTGAGAGTCAATGGATCAAACGCAAAGACAAAGATGTGTTTCGAGGTTCGAGCCCCTAGCTCTACGTCCCCGCCTTCACCGAGAAGGATTTCCAATCCACTAACTTGTCCACCGAGGACTCCCACCGAGGGAACCTCCACCGAGGAGGATTTGTACAACCGGGAGTACCGAACTCCTCTCTCAACCAATACAACCTCCACCGAGGCAAACAATCACCACCTCACACAAGAGGGGTAGGCCCGTAGCCAAAAATCACAATCCACCTCTACCGAAGAGGGATACAAACACCAACCAACTCCACCTCACCAAGAGGGAGTAAACCACAATCTCAACCTCTACCAAGGAGGGAGCAACCAACAAGGGTTTACAACTTGGTGGTATCTTTCAACCACAAACAATTCCTTTTCTACAAACAAATGATCCTATAGAATAGGATAGAAGATAAGCTCAAGTGTGAAAAACAAGTGTTTTGAAAATCAAATAACAAAGAAAAACTACTTGGAAAATCTCTTGCAAATGATAGAAATGAAAATCCAAATCAATATCCCAAAAACCTAGTTTTCTTTGATTTTCCAAAACCCTAAACACAAATCAAATTGAAAGTTTAAAAGCCCAAAAACACTTTTGAAAACTTGGAAATAAACTCTGGAGAAACACTAATTTTTCTTTCTTAAAAATCTTATCAAACTCCCCAAGAATGGGGTATAAATACCCTCCTCAAAAACTAGCCGTTTGGCTGATTCTGTCAGCCAGACAGCTGGCGGTCGACCGCAACGGTCGATTTTTCGACCGTTGGAGGAAGCCGGTCGACCGCCGAAAAATAGCGACCAGAGCTCTCTGGTCCGGTCGACCGGCCGAATGCCAGGCCCAGACATGCACAGGCTGTGCACGTCGGTCGATCGCCCCGGTCGACCGGCTCATGGGTCGGTCGACCGACAGAGCATGTCAGGCATTGATCTAGGTCAAAAACTGGGATTTAAAATATTTTAATAAATTTCATAAAACTTTTAAAAATCCACAAAAATAGTTTTATCATTTTATATTGAAATACAAACTTGTGATAAAAATTTCAAGACAAATATCAAACATATTGATCATTTTTGTGTCTTAGAAATTTTATCAAAAACCAAAACCTGTATTTTATCAAACTTAGATTTTTCAACACATGAATAGGAAAGTCAAAATAAGTTTGTTTAGGAAGTTAAGCATGCGTGTATAGAATGAATCTACTATACACAAACCAATTAAACTTGTTTTGATCAATCTATTCATGAAAACCAATTCCAAAATATAAAACGTGTGTGTTGTGCACTTGAGCATATCAGCTATCTAATCTTTACACATGGATCTAAAACACACTAAACTAAACTATGGATACCTAAGTCTTCTAGACGATCTTTCATCTTCAAGTCGACTTGATCCAAAACGTGATCCACCGAGCTTGACTCCAACTAGTGCAATGTATGATCTTGATGCTCGGGCTCTGGAATCACCAAGTGAAAGGCTTCAAAACACCTTTGTTGAAGCAATCACCAACTAATATCTTGATCAATGATCTGAAACTTAAACAACACAAGATTATTAGTAAACATAACTACATGAGTTAATCATCATCAAAACTAGAGTGGAAGGCCTCTGGGCCAACAGACTAATGCTTGTTCTATTCTTTTATTTATCTGTTATCCTGTGTGGATGTTTATATGTGACATTGCAGTGATTTTGATATAATATAGTGATTATATGGCTTGTTCAGGTTATTTAAGACTTAGTGTATATGTGTGGCATATTTTTCCCGCGTATATATGTCACCGACTCTCGTCGCGACTCCGTTTTCACGTATTTTGGGAAGCGGGGCGTGACACAGACTTAATCGGGTCGACCCGACCACCCGTTTGACCTAATTATTAAACCTTAAATACAATTTTTCACACTATATTACCAAATTTTGGTTGGTCATCACATTAACTCACACACTAGAGGTCATCGGTTCGAAACTGGGCTCATGCATATTTTTTGACAATTTAATTTAGGCGAAAAGAGGAGATCGAGGAGAGGGCCAGGAGGAGAGAGAATAATCGGGTCTGAAGGGTTTGAGTCGACCGGACCCATTTAATAATCGGGTCAGACGGGTCGACCCGATTACGACCCAAACCCGATAAGCCCAAACCCAGTCTGTCACCCCTAGATAATCCATTGCATATTTGTTGAAGTTGAGCTGATATGATCTTGAATGACATGTATTATTTATAACATTTCAAGATCATTAATCTTGAACTACATGAGTCTTATTAGGACTCATTAAGCTTATTAGACTCGTGTATTGGTGATTGATCTGATTAGCTGAACTGAATCCGACCTTGTTTGGCCCCAATATAATGAGTAAGAACGTAGAGCCAAACTTGGCTAAGAATAATTTGAAGGAAATAATCCTTGCATGCCACTAATTTAGCAAAACGTGCCACAAATCCTTGCCACTAATTTAGCAAACGTGCTAAATTAATCTTGCCACTAATTTAGCAAACGTGCTAAATTAATCTTGCCACTAATTTAGCAAACGTGCTAAATTAATCTTGCCAGTATTTTAGCACATGTACAGTATTTTTAGCATACCATGTTTAGGTTAGTTACCTTGTGTGATCGGCCTGATTGAAGGCAGTCTTTTCTTTCCATTTTGTTCTCCATTTAGTTGTCTTTAAAAGCAGAGAATTATACAATGAAAAGCAAGCCAAAAGTTTTTTGCAGTTTCAATTCGTGTGAGTAATCTTGTAGCTTAGCTGTGAATCTCGTCGGCAACGTGCGCGTTGAATCTTCGGCGAGGTTCTAACAAGTCATCCAAGGTGGCAGAGGCAGAGCAGGACGGCGCGGAGGAGGAAGACGAGGACGCGGCGCGCACGGGCGGAGACTCATCACCAGGTGGGCAGTCAAAACCCACTGGGGGACGAGTGCCGGCGTTGCGGGAAGATGGGTCACTGGGCTCGCGAATGCCGATCCAGGCCCAAACAGGAGCAAGCCCATACCGTCCAAGATGAGGCAGAAGCCTCGCTCCTACTCGCGAAAATCTCGTCCATTTCCCCGCCGCCGAAATCTGAAGTGCAATCTTCCGATGGAGCCCCGGCGACCTCACCACTGACTGATGTTCCACTCTCGCAGTCTGTTTCGGTCGGGTTGGAGCGGAACAGGCATGGCGGCTCCGAATCAGAGGCGACACACACACCCAGATCGAGATCTGGGAGCAGCAAGTGTTCACTCAACTCGGAGAAGAGAAGAATCGGGAGGCGGAGTCCTGGGTCCTGGACACTGGCGCGACGAATCACATGTCCGGATCAAGGACCGCATTCTCGAGGATGGACACGGCGGTACTCGGCACCGTGCGGTTCGGCGATGACTCCGTGGCGCAGATAGAAGGCCGGGGGACCATCACTTTCTCCTGCAAGAACGGCGAGCTCCGATCGTTCCCTGGTGTCTATTTCATCCCTCGACTAACTACGAACATTGTAAGTGTAGGACAGCTCGATGAAAGGGGCTACAAGATTGACATCAAAGACGGAGTGATGCAGATCAGGGAACCCGATGGAAGGCTGCTGGCAATGGTGAAGCGGGCGGCCAACAGACTGTACACTCTCCACGTCACGATAGCAGAGACAAGATGCTTGGCGGTGCGCAGTCGCGGCGACGAGGTGGCGTGGCGCTGGCACGAGCGGTTTCGGGCACGTCAACATGGCAGCGCTCCGGAAGCTAGCTCGGGAGGAGTTGGTATGCGGCTTGCCTGTTATAGGACAGTAGAGGAGCTGTGCGAGGTGTGCCAGGCCGGCAAGCAGCGGCGAAACCCGTTCCCGGCTCAGGCAGAATTTTCGGGCAAAGCAGTGCCTTGAGCTGGTACAACGGTGACCTGTGCGGCCCAATTGCGCCGGCAACACCAAGGGGAAACAAGTACTTCTTGCTCCTGGTGGACGATCTCAGCAGATACATGTGGCTAGCCGTGATTCCTTCAAAGGATCGTGCAGCGGCCGAAATCAAGGAGATCCAAACTCGAGCGGAAGGCGAGTCCGGGCTCAAGCTGAAGGTGCTCCGCACTGATCGGGGCGGTGAATTCACCGCAGCCGAGTTCGCGGGAGTACTGCGCAGCCGAAGGAGTCCATCGCCAACACACCGCACCGTACAGCCCACAACAGAATGGCGTCGTCGAGCGTCGAAACGGCACGGTGATGGCGACGGCGAGAAGCATGCTCAAGGCGAAAGGATTGCCCGGATGGTTCTGGGGCGAGGCGGTAAGCACTGCAGTATATGTGCTCAACAGGTGCCCGACGAAGAGCGTGGACAGCATGACGCCGTTTGAGGCGTGACACGGGAAGAAGCCGGCAGTTCATCACCTCAAGACGTTCGTGGGTGCATCGTGTACGTCCGCAACACGACGCCGCATCTGAAGAAAACTCGAAGATCGGGGCGCAAGATGATCTTCGTCGGCTACGAGCGCGGCTCCAAGGCCTACCGTGCTTACGATCCTGTCACGAAGCGTGTCCATGTGACACGCGACGTGGCGTTCGACGAGCAGGCCCAGTGGGACTGGGGTGCCGGCGGCGACGATGGAGAGCCGAGTGGCGGTGACGACGTCTTCACGATCGAATACGCCACTACGGGCCAGGCGACTCCGACGGCTGTTGATACAGAAGAGGCGCCAGCACACCAGACTCCGGGGGGCCTGACAACGTAGCAGAGCAACACGATGAGTTTGACGACGAGATCCTGGATGCGGACCATGACTATGACGCACCGCTCCCGGTTTCGTAGTATCAACGACATCATCGGCCGGCCCCACCGCGTGGCTTCGCACAACGCGCCTGCTGGCAGAGGAGCCGCTTGCAACAAGCTATGACGAACCTTCTTCGTTCACTGAGCGGAGCGCAGCCCGAGCTGGCGGAAAGCAATGATTGAAGAAATAGAGGCCATCGAAGAAAACGGCACATGGTACCTCACCGATCTTCCGCCTGGGCGCAAGGCGATTGGAGTCAAGTGGGTTTTAAGGTAAAGCAGGACGAACACGGGGCGGTGTCCAAGCATAAGGCGCGCCTCGTGGTGAAGGGCTATGCACAGCGGCATGGCATCGACTACGACGAAGTCTTCGCGCCGGTAGCCAGGCTGGACTCGGTGCGTCTCCTCATCGCCCTCGCTGCGCACGAAGGGTGGGAGGTGCCCACATGGACGTCAAGTCAGCGTTCTTGAACGGCAACCTACAGGAGGAGGTCTACGTCCAGCAACCAGCAGGTTTCATCGTCTCCGGCAAGGAACACAAGGTGTTCAGGCTGCGGAAGGCGCTGTACGGGCTACACCAGGCGCCACGCGCCTGGTACACGAAGCTCGACGACACTCTGTTGTCGCTCGGTTTCAGGAGGAGCGAGTCGGAGCACGCCGTCTACATCAGGCAGAACAACGACGCGAAACTGGTGGTCGGAGTCTACGTCGATGATCTTGTCATCACTGGAACGGATCGCGACGACCTCAGGGTGTTTCAAGAACGAGATTGCGGCGGCATTCAAGATGAGCGACCTCGGCCTACTTCACTACTACCTCGGGATCGAGGTGAAACAGAGCGCAAGCGGCATCTCGCTCAGTCAAGGAGCATACGCCGCGAAGATCTTGGAGAGAAGCGGCATGGCAGGATGCAATCCTTGCCAAACACCCATGGAGGCGTGGCTAAACTAAGCAAGCAGAGCACGGAGTCACCGGTGGACGCTACAACATACAGGAGTTCATTGGGAGCTTAAGGTATCTGGTGAATACCCGCCCTGATCTTGCGTTCTCAGTCGGATATGTTAGCCGTTTTCTGGAGGAGCAAAGGAGGATCACCTTGCAGCGTTGAAACGGATTCTTCGTTATGTGGCGGGAACAAGCAACTGGGGGCTCTGGTTTCGGCAGGAAGAAGGGAAATCAAGCACAGCTAACAGGTTTCAGCGATGCTGATTTGCTGGAGACTTGATGCTAGAAAGAGCACAACTGGAGTCATCTTCATGCTGCGGAAAGCCCAATTTCATGGCAGTCGAAGAAGCAGCGGATTGTGGCGCAATCCAGCTGTGAATCGGAGTACATTGCTGCGACAAATGCGACCTGCCAGGCGTTGTGGCTCGCTCAAGTGCTGGGAGAAATGCAGGGGTCCAAGCCGAGCGCTCCTCTGCTTAAAGTGGACAACAAGTCAGCCATCGCCCTGATCAAGAACCCGGTTCTCCATGAACAGAGTAGGCACATCGAGGTAAAGTACCATCTGGTCCGAAAATGCGAAGAAAAGGGTCTAATCAAGGTACAGTTCGTCAGGAGTGCAGAACAACTCAGTGATATCCTGACGAAGTCATTGGGCAGGGCAAAATTTCAAGAATTTCGCTCAAAGTTCGGCATGATCAATGTGGCTGAAGGTGCACGACAAGGCTTAGGAGGAGATTGAAGGAAATATCCTTGCATGCCACTAATTTAGCAAAACGTGCCACAAATCCTTACCACTATTTAGCAAACGTGCTAAATTAATCTGCCACTATTTAGCAAACGTGCTAAATAATCTTGCCAGTATTTTAGCACATGTACAGTATTTTTAGCATACCATGTTTAGGTTAGTTACCTTGTGTGATCGGCCTGATTGAAGGCAGTCTTTTCTTTCCATTTTGTTCTCCATTTAGTTGTCTTTAAAAGCAGAGAATTATACAATGAAAGCAAGCCAAAAAGTTTTTTTGCAGCTTCAATTCGTGTGAGTAATCTTGTAGCTTAGCTGTGAATCTCGTCGGCAACGTGCGCGTTGAATCTTCGGCGAGGTTCTAACATAATTCCCTTAATATGTCATAAGGAAGGTGAAATATAGAGTTTATATGGTGAAGCAATAAGTGTCCTCACACCATATCTGAGTTAAAACACGAGCTTAACTTGGTCAAGAATAATCACCTTGTAAGATGTAACTGCAGTAAGGTTTCAGCATTTGCA
>JAVJIF010021291.1:0-64722 GCA_038442645.1 Agave tequilana
CCCCCACATCATCATCCACCAAGATATTCTCTATAACATCCACAATTTGATGAATTCTTCAATGAGAAAGAATTAGTTAATCCCTCTATCAATACGATGACTTTGAAAATTAATTTGGAGATGAAGGGATGACATGTGAAAGACGAGATAGATTCTCTATACTAATTGAAACAAGAGAATTAGATTATCGAACCCTACAGGGGAGTAAGGCTTCCTTATCCTAATCATGATAGGGAAAGAGGGTACACAAATCCTAATGAGTAAAGATGAAAGTTGATATTTCTTCTTTAGTGAAAACTTTGATATTGAATCTTTCTTGGATTAATTTGTGAAGTAGATAAGATCTTTGACATGGCTTATGATCCCATGAAAAAATAAGTAAAGTTTGTGGTGTACAAGCTAAAGAGCGGAGTAGCCTCATAGTGGGATCAATTGCAATGACAAACAGACGTCAAGGTAAGCCAATCATGATGACATGGAGGCGCATGAAGCAGCTACTTCAAGGTAGATCCCTTCCACCCCGACTACCTGCAAATTTTTTACAATCAATTGAATATTGTCAGCAAGGTACGAGGATTGTCCACAACATATATGGAGAATTCTATCGCCTAGCATCACACACTGTGATTTGTCTATGACGGAAGAGCAATAAGCGACAAAATATATTAATGGCCTTAAGTACCCTATTCAAGAACGCGTGATTCTTCACGATGTATTATCCATTGATGAAGCCCACATAAAGTATTGAAGGTCGAGAAATTATAAAGTAGGGCTCCACCTTTTAAGCGTTCAACACCAATTGAAAATTAACAAGTGGCGCAAAGTTCAGCCGAGCTCTACAATGGTTAACCGATCGCCAGCTTGTTAGTCAATCAATGTTACTGCATCAGCACCAGCAACAACAATCGCCACAACTGTAAAGAGCACAGAAATCCCTACACCAAGCCTGAAGTTGGCAAGTGCTATAGGTGTAGAAAGCCCGAGCATAGGTCTAATGAATGTCCTAAGAGGAGGCAAGTGTAGGCTGTCTAAAATCACTAAAGACAAGCATTGAAAAGCAGAATTTCAAGTTCTAGACGCAAAGCTAATTTTGGCCGCGTCTCAGCATCAAGGCGCGAGGGTCGAAACCCGCGTCACAGCCGCACCAAGGCGCGAGGGTCGAAACCCGCGCCACAGTCGCACCAAGGCGCGTGGGTCGAAACCCGCGTCACAGCCGCACCAAGGCGCGTGGGTCGAAACCCGCGTCTCAGCAGTACCAAGGCGCGAGGGTCGAAACCCGCGTCTCAGTTGTAACCGTCCCGGTTATAGGGTCAATCACGGCCCACATAACGGGGAAGTTAGCCCCCATTACGGAGTATTTTTTAGGAGGCGCGTACGCCCCTGAAACCTCTATAAATAGCCCCGTTGCTATGAAGAAGGGGTCGGATTTTTTTTGGGAGAAAAGAACTCTGAGAGAAAGGAGAGAGAGTCCAACCCTTCAGAAAACTTGATGTGTTCAAGTTAGTCTTTGCCGACAATCTCTTTGAGAGTTTTGGTCGACAGAGCTGTGTTACTCCGTCAACCACCCGAAGAGAAGAGCCCCGGAAGATCTCAACGTTCACCCGGTCAACGGAGAACAAGATTCACTCTCCACCGCCACTTGAAGAACCCAGCCTTAAACAAAGGGAGGATTCAAGACTCAACATCCTCCCTCCCTTGTAGTCGGAAAAACTGTTTTGTTGTAATCTTTCAATTGATCCAAGGAAATTTTACAGCGAATCCTCTTTCGATTTTCCGTGCGCGTACAAGAATGGCGACTCCGCTGGGGACTACATTTGTTACTGACGAAAAATCGTGGCGCAAGGTAACATCCTCTATAAGGGGAAGATGGTCGAATCGCTTGTCGTCAAGTTCGACCAGGCAAAGTATGAAGAGTTTCTCTCCTCCGGCTCCAAGAGCCCAAAGACCCGCGTCTGCCGCAAGATCTTTACGGGGACTTGCCCGGAAACCCGCTCTGAGACTCTCTCAGGGGGACTTGCTGTGAAGGGTGTTGCGGCCAACTTCGCCAAGCGTGACACACGCGCCAACGTCTCTCAGGAGACCCGCGTGGCCTCAGGCGCAGTCGCTGTAAAGGATTGTCGCGGCCAACCGCGCCATACAAGATACATGCGCCAACGTCTCTCAGGAGACCCGCGTGGTCAAGCCCTCTGGTGTCCAGCCAGTTCACCCTCTCCCTCAGCACCAGGTCGTCGTTGGTTTCTCTCCACCTCCACGACGCAACCGAAACGCTGAGCGCCGACTGAGGAGGCGTGCGCGTCAGCTGCAAGTTGGAACTGGCGATCGTCCAACTGAGACAGGTCGCAAGGTTCAAACTGGCGTCTCAGTTGCGCCATATCCAGCACGCGAAGTCCGCGTTTGGCGGCCCAAACGCGAGACTTTCCAAGTTAGCTCCTCTAGAGCTCCACTCATCAGACACAAGAAGAAGCGTGCACGCCTCATCAAGTACAAGAAGCACGCGCCTCTAGGCGTAGGGCCCAGCAGCCCGCTCTCTCTCAAGCGTCTCTGCTCCGACGCACCAATCAGCAACACAATCGCGTCTCTTCTCAGCAGAGACGCCAGACACGCGTCCTAAAGCTACGGCGCGAGAGCTGCGTCTCTGAATCCTGCGTCCAAGCTGTACAGCGCAAGGATGTCTCCCGCCCTCGAAGTTGCGAGGCTAATCTCTTTGACCCTCCTCCCACGGATCTGAGAGATTATTTGACAAGGAAAAGAAGTGCTAATCAGGTCACTTCGTCATGTTGCTGCCAACGACTCATCTCTATGCTCTCTGAGTGCCGTTGTGATTCAGGCGCGAACCAGCAGTCTTTAGTTAGACAGCTGACCCTGATTTCCCCATCAACCTGGCCCAAAACTTGCATTCCGACTCCAAGGCTGGGTATTATTGGCCTAAGATGATTGCTGATGCCATCACTTATGCCAAAAGATGTCACGCCTGCCAAATACATGGCGATTTCATCCATCAGGCGCCAGGCTACCTTCACTCCAGGACTTCTACTTGGCCATTTGAAATGTGGGGGATGGATGTGGTTGGCCCTATCAGCCCTCCATCATCAAAGGACATCGGTTTATTTTGGCAATAACCGATTACTTCTCCAAATGGGCTGAGGCCGTTCCTTTGAAGGAGGTGAAGTCATCTGATGTGATCAAATTCGTGAAACATCACGTCATTTACCGTTTTGGTGTACCTCGACGAATTGTCCATGACAACGGACCCCAGTTCATCAGCCAGGCTTTCCAGAGATTCTGCGCCAAGTTCAGAATCCAGAGTGTCTCCTCAACGGCATACTACCCCGCCGCTAATGGTCTCGCAGAAGCTTTCAACAAAACCATCGGCAAACTTCTCAAGAAATTCGTCTCGAAAGTCAACGTGACTGGGACGATAAGCTAGGTGAATGCTTATGGGCTTATCGCACAACTGTTCGAACCCCAACTAAAGCTACGCCATTCTCTTTGGTATACGGGTGTGAAGTCGTGCTTCCACTGGAAGTCCAAATTCCATATCTACGCGTCGCCCTAACAGCAGAGATGACAAATGAGGAGAAGCATTGACAGCGACTCCAGGAATTGGAGGCCTTAGATGACAAACGTCTGCAGGCCCAACAACAAATCGAGCTCTACCAAGCTCGGATTACCAGAGCCTTCAACAAGAAAGTCAAAGTGCGAACTTTCAAGAAAGGCGATCTTGTCTTAGCTGTCAGACGACCTATGGTGATGACACATAAGACAAAAGAAAAATTCCAACCCAAATGGGAAGGACCATTTGTAGTGGAGTCAGTCTACTCAAATGGATCATATCGCCTCATAACTTCAAATGGCGATGCACTCATGATGCCGATCAATGGCAGATTCTTGAAGAAGTACTATCTTTAATAGTACTCCTCCTCCGATCAGGTTAAAAGTACACCTCTGATCAAAACAAGAAGAGCTTCTTCATTAACATCCGACGCCTCTTACGGCTAAGGATAGAGGAAAATGTTGGCTTTTAAGCCCAACATAAGTCTTCTACAACTCATCATGCTGAGGGAATAGCATGGCTAGCCCAACTCAAACGGTAGTTGGTAAAGGCATATCAAACCCGTTGACAGCTGAGGATTTGCTAAAAATCCTAAGGGACATGTTCCCATTTGATCCGACACCTCCGACGGCTAAGGATAGAGGAAAATGTTGGCTTTTAAGCCCAATATAAGCCTTCGACAACTCATCATGCTGAGTGCCTGCAATTGGCGATCAGGATCGGACGCGGCATCTCCGAACATGAAATTAGGCTTTTTATAAGTCCGACGTCGATGTCTTCAAGAGGAGCGGTGGTTAGAATACTCCTCATGGTGAGTGGGTCACCACCATGGATAAGCGTGTCCCGGACGATGGAACTCCGCTCACTAAAGAGAGAAGCCTGGCCATAGAATTGAAGCTGATGCTGCCATCCGCTCGGCTGGTCATCCCAAACAGACTATTCAAGGGACCAGGGGTGTAGGGCACTGCAAAGAAAGAAAAAGGAAAAGAACTATGATTAGTTTAACAGTCAAGCGGACATGGAGATATAAGATTCGCTAAGGCATAGCCTCGCCCCGTGAGCAAGGCCAGTAAGCGACAGCCTCGACAAAGCTTGATCTCGCAGACAAATCTGCATTTTACAGAAAACGTCTAAATACCAACTTCGCTTAAGCAGGAAGTGGTATAGCCCTAGGGGCTGACGTCATCAAGAGGGTGTTATGGTCAAGAGTCATCCTTCGTGGCCATGACTGAAGAGACAGACCCGAGTCCTGTTCCTCAAACAAGACGAAGACAGCCCAAGTAATGGCTTCATACGGAAGCCCAAAGAAGAACTGTTCAGTTCTTAATTCCCTGTACAAAGAAGATAGGGAAATTCAGGGAAACGAGTTCCCTAACGAGGACAGATCATATTCGATCGTCCTGATAAGCCCAAATACCGGCTTTAAAAGAAAGAGACCGCAGTCTCTAATTAGGAGAGAAAGTCTCTTACCGGCGATTGGTCGCTCGATGACCAGAGGAGGAGGACCCTCCGTTGCAGAAGTCGCCACTTCTTTCCCCGCTCGTCTTTTGGGCGCCATTGAAGAGCTGCAAGAGTTCTCAAAGTTCTCTGAACGAAGAAGGAAGAGGGAGAGGGAAAGTCAAGAAATTTCTCTAAAAAAGGAGATCTTTTCATGTTCAGCCCGATCGGGCTTTTATAGGCCAATCAGCGCCTGAAACGAGGCCTCGAAAAGGGCATACGCCGCCGTTTCAAATTAATTCGAAACGCCACCCGAAGCGCCTCCCCGAGAAGCGCTGCTTCGATTCCACTAAGGGTTAGCTTCGCCCTGGATTAAAATGCGAGCTTCGCGCAATCCTTCAGGGACTTCGCCGAAAGGCTTATCTTAGCCCCCTTAAAAGGCGCTGTTCGCGGACATACCAGTTTCGCGAAGTTCATTCAAAGAAGGGACTATGCCCTTAACTCCGCATACAGTTTAGCCCCGCTATGGCCAAACTTTCAATGAAAGTAAGCAAAAATCAGAGGATCAGAAGATGAACTTTCATTGATTTAAAAGGAAGGGTACATTGATATTACATCAAAGTTGTATTTCATACAACACATTCAGTGGCTCGATAGGGTCATTTGCGCAAAAGGCATACAAGTGGTTTTATCTGCTTCTAAGTCAGACCAGCTGGACACGAAAGGCCTTCCTCCTGCACAAGGATGTAACCAGTTGTGTCACGGAGACACGGCCATAATTCTCCACAAAAATGGCAGATTTCGCCACCAGAAAGCGAGGTCATCTTTGTTGAAGCCTGGCAACAAAACTTATCGCCGCCAACACGTCAGACCACCTATAATAGGAATTGGCAGTGATGTCAGTGGTCCGACAGGTGTGATGCCTGCTCTCCCGAAGTGGATCGTCCCCGACAAAGGCCACCAAAGTTGAAGTTGGCAATGATGCCAGTGATCACACGGTGACGCCCACTACCCTGAAGCGGATCATCTCCGGATAAGCGGCTACCAGCCTCACCTCAGAACGAATCATCTCGTATAAGAGGCTGCCAATAGCCTCTGGGACACGCACCCGCTGCCCCAAATTGTTCCTCCTGCTTAAAAGTAAAGCTTCAACCGGAAAGCATAAGGCAATTTTATGGTTCCTTCCATCAAGTCACAAGATTGGCGAACATAGCCCACTGCAAGGCAAATCAGAACAGATTAGCAACTAAGCACAGGAGAGGCTACAAAAGAATTAAGCTAAATCTTTTGGGTCGAAGCGATCCAGTTTCAGTAAAGCAGAGGGTAAGCCTCGCTTGCACAGTGATGATGGGCTAGCTAAGCAAACGCCAAGTCCTAGCCTCGCCTATATGACTAAGCCAGACTAATCCTATGGACACAGTCTTAGCTTCACCTATATGGCAAGACTGGCTCAACCTTGAAGATACCAAGTCCCAAGTTCTGCCTGTGTAGCGGACTTAACATGCAGTGATCTTTTTCTGATCAAGTCAAGATGATAGCTTCACTGGGAAGCTATGCCAAAATCCTTCTCTGTAGATCAGTTAAATAGAGAACAAGGGAAGCTAATCCCTGAAGCAGCTGCTAAAGATGAATCAAGGGAGATGAATTCCCTAAAATCGATGAAGTCATTGAACGATCAAGACTTACCGGTCCTTGGCCGGGTAATGACCAGAATGGGCATTCCCACTAATTCAGAGATCTGAGTATCTCTTTCTCAACCAAGAGAAGAAGAGAAGAGCAAATCACTTCTCTTCAGAGGACTTCAAGTGTCCTATTTATAGGCCCCATGGCCTGAGCGCTGCCGCGCCTCAAGCGTGAAAGCACGAGCGCATTTAAGGCATTTATTGCGCCTTGAGAACAGGGACGGCTTCCCTTGGAACCATGCAAAGGGAGAAAACGTCTCCCTCATAAAAGGCACTTATGGCGCCTTGAAGAAGGGAATATCCTCCCTTAGAAACGTGCAAATCGGAGAATATCTTCCCCGTCAGCGCAAGAGAAGGAGAAAATCTTCCTTGAAAATCGACCCACGGCGGTTGATCTCGGGAAAGCGACATACGCTCCCAAGCGAACATATCTTCGGAAGCCCAGATGCGGGGCTACCCGCACACGAAGCTATTCAGAGGCACGAACCTGTGCAATTCTTCGGCAAACATCCCAAAGCAGGATTCAAAGCGAAGCTGAACTCAACCATCATGGCGACGTTCATTCTCCACTGATCAAAGCAGTTCAAAGTATTTCGAAGTCTGAGCCATTGCAGACTTTCGAAAACTTTGAAGGGGGTCTTGTTGACACTTAAAAAAGACAAGATCTTCATTGGTCCGAACAATGTCTAAACTTGTTGACATTTACAAAAGACAAGTGACAGACGAGCTGAAGACCAGTTCTCACCCTCTCTCCGAGGGACAAGGAAGCAACTTGGACTCCACTGATCCAGCAAGCAGACAGTGAACCCGGATTGTTTCTAAACAGACCTCAGCAGGTCTAAGGTGCTAACATTTAGCATTACATGAGCCCAAAGGGATAGCCTCGTTTGAGAGGCTAATATCACCCGACTTCGCCTTGAAGCCATTCAAAGCCTCGCCAAGAAGCTAACTCGCAAACTTCGCCACAGAGGACTTCCAGCTCCGCCAAAGGGTTTCTTTCGGACTTCGCCAGAAACCATCTCTAGCTCCGCTACGAGCACAATACAGATAGCTCCGCTATTGGTCTGCTATGGTCAACCTTTGACTAATTAATCTCCGGATGAGATCGGATCCAATCAGATTAAATCCAATTAAGATCAAATCAGAGGTCAAATTTGGCAGTTGATTGCCACAATCTCTTGACTCTTCTAAAAACGAGTAAGAATATCAGGGGAAATCCTTCAACGATATGGAAAGGATCAAAACAGATCGAGAAGGTCCACCGACCTGCCAATTCTAGCTTCGCAGAAGCTGATCTTAGCCTCGCAGTAAGGCTACTTTCCAGATTTAAACAGATTTGATTCAATCTGTTTCCATATCTTCAAGGGACGGTTATATCCTTTGCTCTCCCTATAAATAGCCCGCCAGGGGTACAAGGAGAGGGGATCGATCGATCGAAGACAAAAAGAGGACTCCACAAGCAGAGGCTTCTTCACGACGCACCGTGCGCTCTCAAATTCAGAGACCTTTTAGAGAATTGCTTTCTCTATTCAGGGTGTTGATACCCTAACATCGTCCTTCTTCTCAGGAATCTCCGGAACCAGGCGAGAAGAAATTCCTTATTGAAGGCGATTTTGAGAAGCAGCAAGAGGGTTCTACCAACCCTCCTGTTCTCTGATTCCCCGAACCAGGCGAGAAGGGAATCTCATCGCTCGCATCGTCAAGGGACAAAGTGGTCGCGCGCTGACCAGACTCCTATCGGCACACTTCTCCAGAATCTCTGAGGAGATCTACTTGTAATCTTTTTAAGAATACTTGTAATTTAGCTCCTCAAACTCTTTTTTGTAAGTTTTCCCCTTTGCGAACATAATGGAAAACAAGATGGCGACTCCGCTGGGAAAGAAATTCTCCACTGCCAAGAATCAAGTGTCGCAATGCGACAAACAGACCTTCGGGTCTAACTCTGAATTCAGAAAAGTCGGTGCAGCCAGAGCCTTTCTGGCTAGATCTTCAAGGAAAGTCTCTGCGGAGACTGAAAAGGTTCTCTACGAACCTACTGTGGTTATTTGGCGCAACAAGGAGGCACGTCCGCAGTCTGATTCCTTTACTTGTGAGAACTTGGTGGTTCAGTTCGATCATGGAAGATTTGAAGAAGTCCTCTCTGGGAGTGGCCCAATGCTTCGAGCACGGAAGCATAGGAGGGTTTTCCACGACCAAGGTTTCAAATTAGAAACCGGAAGCAGAGTTTTGCCAACACCCCTCAGCCTCGTGTGTGGCTAATCAGGTTCCTTGCGAACCTAAATCTCCTCTGCCAAGGCGGATATGGAAGCCTAACAGAAGTCTCCGACCGAAGCTTCAGGCGTAGCTACGCCTAAACCGCGCCTCTCTCGCGAAGAAAAAGGCAAGATGCCTGTCTGCTCCAATCATAAAATCAAGACGGCAATCATACCGTCACCCAATTCAAGAGCAGCAATGCCTCGCGCCGGCCTCGTTCTCATGAGCGAAGCTACTATACCACAGCGTACGCGCAGGGTTCGTGACCGCGAAGCTAAAGCCAAAGTACCATCTAAGGCCAATTGCCTTCGCAGCAGCATAGCGGTTAAAGCACCGCAGCGTGCTCCGCTCTCCTCTCTGTTCGTCAAGCACTAAGCTCACGCCTGATGGCGAAGCTAGAACCAAAGCACTATTCAGTGCTAATCCCATCTGCAGGGATAAAGAAGCAGGACGTCATCCTATGTGCGACCCAAAAGAGCCTTTGCGCTCGATTGCAGAGACCCAACCGGGTCCGATCTGAGGAAATTGTTGACGGATAGACAAACCTCTTCTCCCTTGTTGTCGACAAGTGGGATGTCAGCTGGTGACACTCCACTCGGTCCATTGCCGGCTGGGACCAATCCCCGCCACGCCTCCAAGACGACGGTCAGTTTTTGATCGACTATCGGTACAACCCCCGATGGAGCATCGCGAATGGGCCCTAAAGGCAAGATTATTGCCGGAGTGGGGGTTGTGTTTATCTCCCCACAGAATCATGTCTTGCCCAGAGCATTTTCTCTGACAGAATCGTGCTCCAACAATGTAGCAGAATATAATGCTCTGCTCATCGGTCTTCAACTCGCCCATGGAATGGGGGTACGCTACCTCGAAGCTTATGGCGATTCAAAACTGATCATCAATCAGGTTAAAGGCGAATACGAAGTCCGCCATGAGGACTTGATGCCTTACTACCATACAACCATCAAATTGGCTAACCTATTTGAAGGTTTCTACATCGGGCATGTGTCTCGATCCCGAATACCAAGGCGGACGCTCTTGCTGCATTAGCAACAACACTAGCCTTGCCAGCCGACACCGAGTATTACCTCACAGTCGCAACTCGACATCTTGTATGCTCAAGCACATACTAAGAACTCGAGAAGTCTATAATGTCTCCACGGATCTCGAACCAAGAGACTGGCGCTTTCCTCTCATCGACTATGCTTTGCACGGTCTGCTTCAGACGATCCCAAGGAAGCGGCGTCCATCAGACGAAGGTCTCTCCGGTTCTATTACGATCCGACTTTGAAGACACTTTACCGTCGCTCATATGACGGTGTTCTCCTCCGTTGCCTTTCCAACTCAGAGGCACAGGAAGCGCTCCAAGAAGCGCATGATGGCATTTGCGGAGCTCATCAGCCAGGTCCAAAGCTCAAAGACAGGTTGCACAGACTTGGATACTATTGGCCAACTATGATAGCCGATGCCATCCAATACGCACGAAGGTGTAAAGCATGCCAAATTCATGCGGACTTCATACACCAGCCTTCGGAGCTGCTCCACCCAACTGTTGCTTCATGGCCATTTGAAGCATGGGGAATCGACGTCGTAGGGCCAATCAGCCCTCTTCGACAAGAGGTCACCGGTTCATCCTGGCAATAACCGATTACTTCTCAAAGTGGGCAGAGGCTATACCACTGTTTGAAGTCAAAACCTCTAATGTGGTTAATTTCATCAAGCACCATGTCATCCATCGATTTGGTGTACCTAGGCGGATCATCCACGACAATGGTCCCCAATTCATAAGTCAGGTATTCTATCGATTCTGCGATAAATACCGAATTCAGAATGTGGCTTCAACTGCCTATAATCCCGCCGCTAACGGCTTGGCAGAAGCATTCAACAAAACGATCATCAAGCTACTCAAGAAATTCGTCTCCTCGAACAAGCGAGATTGGGACAAAAAGCTTGGTGAATGTCTTTGGGCCTACCGAACCACGGTTCGGATACCGACAGGCAATACACCTTTTTTCCTGGTATATGGGTGCGAAGCAGTCCTCCCATTGGAAATCCAGATGCCATCGTTGCGAGTAGCTCTGATTACTAAAACTACATCAAAGGACAATGATCGCCTACGCCTTCAAGAGCTCGAAGCTTTGGACGAGAAACGACTACAAGCTCAGCAGCATATCGAGCTATATCAAGCTCGAATCTCAAAAGCCTTCAATAAGAAGGTCAAGCAGCGAATCTTCCAGAAAGGAGACCTGGTCTTAGCCGTCAGACGACCGATGGTTATGACGCACAAGACCAAAGGCAAATTTCAGCCTAAATGGGAAGGACCGTTTGTAATAGAAACAGTCTATTCAAACGGAGCATACCGCCTCACGACTGCAGAGGGCGACCTACTCATGATGCCGATCAATGGCAAGTTCTTAAAGAAGTATTATCCTTAATCAAGGATCCTTCTCTTGATCAAGTTAACACTACACCTCTGATCAAGATCTCCGTGTCCAAAGCACACACGAAGAGAGCCTTTCTCTTCCTCCAAGTAAGATCATACAGCCATAAACCAACAGGAACCTGGCCGTGCACGGTTATCCTAAAGGGGAATCAGGGTTATGCAGACATTAACCCGATAATCTAATATCCTTTAACGATTAAGGATAGAGGAAAATGTTGGCCTGTAAGCCCAACATAAGTCCTCGACAACTCATCATGCTGAGGGAAAAGCATGGCTAACCCAATTCAAACGGTAGTTGGTAAAGGCATATCAAACCCGTTGATAGCTGGGGATTTGCTAAAAATCCTAAGGGACCAGTTCCCATTTGATTCCCTCGTTTCTCCCTGTGAGAGCGAGACCTCCAAAGTCACTTACCAATTCTCATCCATAGAATGGTAAGACCACATATACATTTCGCTGTTACGTTAACATTAAACCTATGACAGCAATTCCCTTGTTTCTCCCTGTGAGAGCGAGACCTCCAAAGTCACTTACCAATTCTCATCCATAGAATGGTAAGACCACAAATACATTTCGCTGTTACGTGAACATTAAACCTATGACAGTGATTCCCTCGTTTCTCCCCGTGAAAACGAGACTTCTCCCAATTCCACTACAAACTCGATACTTATGGACATTTACAAAAGATAAGTATCACCAATTTTTGAAGCTTGGTGGCGTCTCATCCGGTTATGTCATTGCGACCTCTAAACCAGCAGACAGCCGAGTCTCAATTCCGAGCCCTGTTGACATCTACAAAAGACAGGTCTCGATACTTATTGACATTTACAAAGATAAGTATCACCAATTTTTGAAGCTTGGTGGCGTCTCATCCGGTTACGTCATTGCAACCTCTGAACCAGCAGACAGCCGAGTCTCAATTCCGAGCCCTGTTGACATCTACAAAAGACAGGTCTCGATACTTATTGACATTTACAAAAGATAAGTATCACCAACCTTGAGCTTGGTGGCGTCTCATCCGGTTATGTCATTGCGACCTCTGAACCAGCAGACAGCCGAGTCTCAATTCCGAGCCCTGTTGACATCTACAAAAGACAGGTCTCGATACTTATTGACATTTACAAAAGATAAGTATCACCAACCTTGAGCTTGGTGGCGTCTCATCCGGTTATGTCATTGCGACCTTTGAACCAGCAGACAGCCGAATCTCAATTCCGAGCCCTGTTGACATTTACAAAAGACAGGTCTCGATACTCGTTGACATTTACAAAAGACGAGTATCACCATTTTTGAAGCTTGGTGACGTCTCATCCGGTTATGTCATTGCGACTCCTGAACCAGCAGACAGCCGAGTCTCAATTCCGAGCCCTGTTGACATCTACAAAAGACAAGTCTCGATACTTATTGACATTTACAAAAGATAAGTATCACCAATTTTTGAAGCTTGGTGGCGTCTCATCCGGTTATGTCATTGCGACCTCTGAACCAGCAGACAGCCGAGTCTCAATTCCGAGCCCTGTTGACATCTACAAAAGACAGGTCTCGATACTCGTTGACATTTACAAAAGACGAGTATCACCAATTTTTGAAGCTTGGTGACGTCTCAACCAGTTATGTCATCGCGACTCTGAACTGACAGATAGCCAAGTCTCATTATCCACCCAATAAGAACTATGTTCTCAAGAAATTGCACTACAATTCGGAATCACAATTCAAAAAGAAGAACAAGATTGAAGATTCGACAAAAGAAGAAAGAATTTTCATTCATTTCAAGAGGATAAAGTACATGGAGCTACAAGCGCACACTGTACGATCTGAGCCGCTCTCCGAGGGTGTTTAGCCTCGTCTTCCTGTCATCAGCAACCTGGGCAAGCGCTTGTGACCTCAGCTCAGCCTCATTGAAATCTTCCGCATGAGCCAGACGAGCTTCGCCTCCGCCAAAGTTGCCTTCTGTGACAACTCCTGCCGCGCAAGCTCTTCACTCTGAGCTTTGAGTTGTTCAAGCCGCGCAGTTTCCTCAAGATGCACCCGTATAGCCTTGGATAAGAGGAGATTTGCTTTCCTGATCATTTCCTCAGCCTTCGCAATCTTATCCTCAGCGCCGAGAAGAGCACTAGTGGAGGCGTAAATTGCACTTCCAAGCTCCGCTTGCCTTGTTTCCAATGATTTCAAGTCAGAAGAGATAGCCTTAGCAGCCTCTTGAGCGGCAAGCCGGGTCTCGTGCTTTTGAGCAATGAGAAGCGCGAGCCGGTCATCAACTAAAGACTCCGGGTCCGAACGGTGGAGGCGGCGCCATTCCTCCGCATCCTTCTCAAATTCATCCACCAGGAGCTCCAAAGCAGTGGCCTGGTGATACCCCTCAAAGTCCCGAATACTCTCAATATCACGGGAGGACCCCCTTTAACCTTGAGAATGGCATAGTCGAGCCCTTCAGAACCAGGTCGATAGTTCGCCCTAAGCCTTTATAAAAGTTATCGACCAGGTCACCGATGTAATCGTTCTCGACCTCAGCCACTTTCGGTAAAGAGGCAACCTCAGAATAGTCCACCAGCCTGGTCGACGCCGTCGCAGAAGAAGCAGCGGGAGCACTGACAGCAGCCGGACAAGCCGAGGGCGATCTCGGCGGAGTCCTCATCGAGACCAGAACGCCAGCCACCGCGGAAGAAGGACTAGCAACTACCTCCTGAGCAGCAGACTCGACCACCAGGGTTGGAGAAGTAGGACTTGTGATCACCCTCAACTCCGTACTTGGCAAAATCGTCGGCACCCCACTCGTTGATACAGTTGGGAGTGAGGACACCTCCGGGACTGCCGCCTCCGCAACTTCTGGCCTTTCGGCTGATTTGGGCCGATAAGAAGGCAGGTCGCCATACAGCGCGTCCAACATAGCAGCATCCGCCGCGGTCGAAGCGCTCGTGTCACCCCTTGGCCCTTCGGGGGATCTTCCGGCTCTCTTAAAGCTGATGCACCTTGAGGTCGAACACCTGTAACAAGACTACGGTTAGTCGGGGACACTACATGCAAAAGAAGCCAAGAGGTTAGGACAATACCAAAGGATGATGTTGCCTCGAACATCTCGTCAGCCGCATCAGTCTCCATGGGCTCCATCGGAAAATTTTTGCCAGAATCAGCACGAACAGCCGGCTCGCTTTCGCTTGCCGAGTATCCTGTGGACCACCCAATAGAGCTCGATGCCTCAGGACTTCCTTTAGAAGTCCCAGCGCACGAGGGACCAATGTCGGCTGCATCACCTCCGGACTCCTACGCGTGAGTAAAGGAACCAATAGCAGTCCCATAAGCGAATAGGGGATCATAATGTTCCCCTTGCTTCCCAACAGCCTCAGCTCCTACAACAAGAAGCAAATAATGAGTTATTTTGGGATACACCAAAGCGTATTATATGGATGGGGTTAATCTTACCCAGACCCGGAGCAAATTCACCGCTAGTCGGTTCAGCGACCGACGGTTCAACCGCTAATGGGCAGCAAGAGGAATCACTGCAGAGGGGACGGTCCTCCGCCACAATTGTAGGAGCCTGGCGACGGGGCTTCTTCGCCAACGACCTCCTGCGGGATTCACTCCCACGCTTCCTCTTGAAGTGGACGTCAGAATCCTCTTCCTCCACTTCTCCCGCACGTCGTGGAGAAGATGTCCCCACCACACCAGAGCCAGCCGCATGAGTATCAGCTCCCGTCCCCGCCTCAAAGCAAGGACTCCCTGCATCAGAAGCCTCGCTATCATCTTCAGTGATGAACTCCTCCAAGCCAAGGACACGAACCCGTTTGCCTTCCTTTCTCTCAGAAGCCTTCCGCTTCAGTCGATGAGAGATTAACTTCACACCCGAACGGTTGGCATTGAACCCAGGAGGTGTGGAGTTGAAAGCCGCATACCACTGGCAAAAGCACAGGGTCGTCAGAAGGTTGGGATCCTTCAATGGCGTGCGCAGCCACGCCCCAGTGCCGCCCGCAGTAAAGAATCGCCAGGCACGGGCCCCATCAATGAGACTCCCTATAAGGCTAAATCGAGATTGGGGTTGCCCACATACAGTTGGTCGTACCCAAACTGTCGAGCAAACCGGCTTGGGATGTAAGGTTCTAATAGCAGACATCCCCGCTTCTATACAATAAATGTGAGGGCCGGATGCTGACCAGCCACTCAAAAACCCCCCGACTCATGGGAGACCGTCCTGACTCCGCATCTCAGAATTCCTCGTCGTATCCTGCGCCCCGAATGCGAGGAAAACAGCAGAATAGGTTGTAAGCGTCATGACGACGCACTAACTTGCGGGCCTCGGCCACGTAGGTCTTCAGCCAGAAACATCCTTCGAATCGGCGGAGAAGAGCCATTCGAACACCTTGCGGAGGGTCCTCTCCAGCTTCAATCAAAGAAGGGCAGTGCAAGGCAAACCACGCCATTAAGTAAGTGTATGGCAGACCCACCCTAGGATTGGGTCCATCACAAGGCAGGATGGCACTCTTCCCACGCCTCGTCGCCGGTGGCCTGCAGAAAGCCTCCGTTAATGCACGAAGGCCTCTTTGAATACAGAACACTATGGCCGGAAGGAGACCCAGACGGTGGCCATGGACCAAGCGAACGGCAGGCAGCAAAACATTCGGATGGACGATGTCACCCGAGGAGGATGGCACTACGCATTTCTTCAACCAGACGGTTAAGAAACCAGCCAACATTGCCTTCCGGACATCGGCTGACGAGCCTGATGGTGAAAGCTCTGAAGGACATCACCCTTCTTATAGGGACCATCGTCTTCTGTCATGACAATATCCCTTTGGAGGCATACCTCCATCCGTTCAAAAATGTCGCCATCTGTAACTTCACAATGAGCTGCCTCAGGAGCATTCTTCATATCTGGGAATAGGTAACTCCCCCAGTTCTTCAAGCTCTTCGAGCTACCCTTGCTGCCACCATGGATGCTAGAACAAATGTGCAAATGGCACATTAACTCCCGATAAGTCTCAAATAAAGCAGGCTCCTGCTTCTCCAGCAGAGCCAACTCCGTCTCGCATGGAAAGTACTCTTCATACGGGAGAGACCCGAAAGGCAGGGCAGAGATTTCCCTCATCTCGGGCAAAGTCATGCCCAACTCGCCAACTGGGGTGAAGAAAGTCCTCGAAGCTGGGCAATACAACTCAAGGATGGCGTAGAAGCACGCCACCTTCATATCAATGCCGTAGCATGTCGCCCTTACGGCCTCATAGAGGTTCAACCTCTCCAAGTCCTCCCCGAAGTGAGCGAGGATATAGTTTGGTCAAATCCGCCCACCATGTCTTTGGGGGATGAACCAACCAGGAGTCCTGAAGTCAGTGGCGGGATAATTCCCGTCAACTGCGCAGAATTGGGTGCCAAAGGTCTGCGCCACAGCTGGATTCTCTCCTACCGGAAGCTCCCGCGACACGTTTCCAGGATATAGGCCTATTATGTTGTGAGGAGGGCCCGCCCTTGAAAAACCAGGAGACTGAGATTTCAATCTCCCGACGTGGACAGACTCGACACTTCGGCTCACGCCCCATGCCATCTTCCGAGCCTGAATTACACACTCAAAAGAAGACAAAGGAAAGTGCCGCTTGTTAGACGGAAGATAAAACTTCTCGCCATCCAACTCGAAGATCCACTGCCCCTCGCCTGCCTGTAATTGGCGATCAGGATCGGACGCGGCATCTCCGAACATGAAATTAGGCTTTTTATAAGTCCGACGGTCGATGTCTTCAAGAGGAGCGGTGGTTAGAATACTCCTCATGGTGAGCGGGTCACCACCATGGAGAAGCGTGTCCCGGATGATGGAACTCCGCTCACTAAAGAGAGAAGCCTGGCCATAGAATTGAAGGCTGATGCTACCATCCGCTCGGCTGGTCATCCCAAACAGACTATTCAAGGGACCAGGGGTGTAGGGCACTGCAAAGAAAGAAAAAGGAAAAGAACTATGATTAGTTCAACAGTCAAGCGGACATGGAGATATAAGATTCGCTAAGGCATAGCCTCGCCCCGTGAGCAAGGCCAGTAAAGCGACAGCCTCGACAAAGCTTGATCTCGCAGACAAATCTGTATTTTGCAGAAAACGTCTAAATACCAACTTCGCTTAAGCAGGAAGTGGTATAGCCCTAGGGCTGACGTCATCAAGAGGGTGTTATGGTCAAGAGTCATCCTTCGTGGCCATGATTGAAGAGACAGACCCGAGTCCTGTTCCTCAAACAAGACGAAGACAGCCCAAGTAATGGCTTCATACGGAAGCCCAAAGAAGAACTGTTCAGTTCTTAATTCCCTGTACAAAGAAGATAGGGAAATTCAGGGAAACGAGTTCCCTAACGAGGACAGATCATATTCGATCGTCCTGATAAGCCAAATACCAGCTTTAAAAGAAAGAGACCGCAGGCTCTAATTAGGAGAGAAAGTCTCTTACCGGCGATTGGTCGCTCGATGACCAGAGGAGGAGGACCCTCCGTTGCAGAAGTCGACACTTCTTTCCCCGCTCGTCTTTTGGGCGCCATTGAAGAGCTACAAGAGTTCTCAAAGTTCTCTGAACGAAGAAGGAATAGGGAGAGGGAAAGTCAAGAAATTTCTCTGAAAAAGGAGATCTTTTCCTGTTCAGCCCGATCGGGCTTTTATAGGCCAATCAGCGCCTGAAACGAGGCCTCGAAAAGGGCATACGCCGCCATTTTGTATTAATTCGAAACGCCACCCGAAGCGCCTCCCCGAGAAGCGCTGCTTCGATCCCACTAAGGGTTAGCTTCGCCCTGGATTAAAATGCGGCTTCGCGCAATCCTTCAGGGACTTCGCCGAAAGGCTTATCTTAGCCCCTTAAAAAGGCGCTGTTCGCGGACATACCAGTTTCGCGAAGTTCATTCAAAGAAGGGACTATGCCCTTAACTCCGCATACAGTTTAGCCCCGCTATGGCCAAACTTTCAATGAAAGTAAGCAAAAATCAGAGGATCAGAAGATGAACTATCATTGATTTAAAAGGAAGGGTACATTGATATTACATCAAAGTTGTGTTTCATACAACACATTCAGTGGCTCGACAGGGTCATTTGCGCAAAAGGCATACAAGCGTTTTATCTGCTTCTAAGTCAGACCGGCTGGACACGAAAGGCCTTCCTCCTGCACAAGGATGTAACCAGTTGTGTCACGGAGACACGGCCATAATTCTCCACAAAATGGCAGATTTCGCCACCAGAAAGCGAGGTCATTTTTGTTGAAGCCTGGCAATAAAACTTATCGCCGCCAACACGTCAGACCACCTATAATGGGAATTGGCAGTGATGTCAGTGGTCCGATAGGTGTGATGCCTGCTCTCCCGAAGTGGATTGTCCCCGACAAAGGCCACCAAAGTTGAAAGTTGGCAATGATGCCAGTGATCTCACAGGTGACGCCCACTACCCCGAAGCGGATCATCTCCGGATAAGCGGCTACCAGCCTCACCTCAGAACGAATCATCTCGTATAAGAGGCTGCCAATAGCCTCTGGGACACGCACCCGCTGCCCCAATTGTTCTTCCTGCTTAAAAGTAAAGCTTCAACCGGGAAAGCATAAGGCAATTTTATGGTTCCTTCCATCAAGTCACAAGATTGGCGAACATAGCCCACTGCAAGGCAAATCATAACAGATTAGCAACTAAGCACAGGAGAGGCTACAAAAGAATTAAGCTAAATCTTTTAGGTCGAAGCGATCCAGTTTCAGTAAAGCAGAGGGTAAGCCTCGCTTGCACAGTGATGATGGGCTAGCTCAGCAAACGCCAAGTCCTAGCCTCGCCTATATGACTAAGCCAGACTGATCCTATGGGACACAGTCTTAGCTTCACCTATATGGTAAGACTGGCTCAACTTTGAAGATACCAAGTCCCAAGTTCTGCCTGTGCAGCGGACTTAACATACAGTGATCTTTTTCTGATCAAGTCAAGATGATAGCTTCACTGGGAAGCTATGCCAAAATCCTTCTCTGTAGATCAGTTAAATAGAGAACAAGGGAAGCTAATCCCTGAAGCAGCTGCTAAAGATGAATCAAGGGAGATGAATTCCCTAAAATCGGTGAAGTCGTTGAACGATCAAGACTTACCGGTCCTTGGCCGGGTAATGACCAGAATGGGCATTCCCACTAATTCAGAGATCTGAGTATCTCTTTCTCAACCAAGAGAAGAAGAGAAGAGCAAATCACTTCTCTTCAGAGGACTTCAAGTGTCCTATTTATAGGCCCCATGGCCTGAGCGCTGCCGCCTCAAGCGTGAAAGCACGAGCGCATTTAAGGCATTTATTGCGCCTTGAGAACAAGGATGGCTTCCCTTGGAACCATGCAAAGGGAGAAAACGTCTCCCTCATAAAAGGCACTTATGGCGCCTTGAAGAATGGGAATATCCTCCCTTGGAAACGTGCAAATCGGAGAATATCTTTCCCGGTCAGCGCAAGAGAAGGAGAAAATCTTCCTTGAAAATTGACCCATGGCGGTTGATCTCGGGAAAGCGACATACGCTCCCAAGCGAACATATCTTCGGAAGCCCTGACGCGGGGCTACCCGCACGCGAAGCTATTCAGAGGCACGAACCTGTGCAATTCTTCGGCAAACATCCCAAAGCAGGATTCAAAGCGAAGCTGAACTCAACCATCATGGCGACGTTCATTCTCCACCGATCAAAGCAGTTCAAAGTATTTCGAAGTCTGAGCCATTGCAGACTTTCGAAAACTTTGAAGGGGGTCTTGTTGACACTTAAAAAAGACAAGATCTTCATTGGTCCGAACAATGTCTAAACTTATTGACATTTACAAAAGACAAGTGACAGACGAGCTGAAGACCAGTTCTCACCCATCTCCGAGGGACAAGGAAGCAACTTGGACTCCACTGCTCCAGCAAGCAGACAGTGAACCCGGATTGTTTCTAAACAGACCTCAGCAGGTCTAAGGTGCTAACACTTAGCATTACATGAGCCCAAAGGGATAGCCTCGTTTGAGAGGCTAATATCACCCGACTTCGCCTTGAAGCCATTCAAAGCCTCGCCAAGAAGCTAACTCGCAAACTTTGCCACAGAGGACTTCCAGCTCCGCCAAAGGGTTTCTTTCGGACTTCGCCAGAAACCATCTCTAGCTCTGCTATGAGCTCAATACAGATAGCTCCGCTATTGGTCTGCTATGGTCAACCTTTACCAATCAAATCTCCGGATGAGATCGGATCCAATCAGATTAAATACAATTAAGATCAAATCAGAGGTCAAATTTGGCAGTTGATTGCCACAATCTCTTGACTCTTCTAAAAACGAGTAAGAAGATCAGGGAAAATCCTTCAACGATATGGAAAGGATCAAAACAGATCGAGAAGGTCCACCGACCTGCCAATTCTAGCTTCGCAGAAGCTGATCTTAGCCTCGCAGCAAGGCTACTTTCCAGATTTAAACAGATTTGATTCAATCTGTTTGCATATCTTCAAGGGACGGTTATACCCTTTGCTCTCCCTATAAATAGCCCGCCAGGGGTACAAGGAGAGGGGATCGATCGATCGAAGACAAAAAGAGGACTCCACAAGCAGAGGCTTCTTCATGACGCACCGTGCGCTCTCGAATTCAGAGACCTTTTAGAGAATTGCTTTCTCTATTCAGGGTGTTGATACCCTAACATCGTCCTTCTTCTCAAGGAATCTCCGGAACCAGGCGAGAAGGAATTCCTTATTGAAGGCAATTTTGAGAAGCAGTAAGAGGGTTCTACCAACCCTCTGTTCTCTGATTCCCCGAACCAGGCGAGAAGGGAATCTCATCGCTCGCATCGTCAAAGGGACAAAGTGGTCGCGCGCTGACCAGACTCCTATCGGCACACTTCTCCTGAATCTCTGAGGAGATCTACTTGTAATCTTTTTAAGAATACTTGTAATTTAGCTCCTCAAACTCTTTTTTGTAAGTTTTCCCCTTTGCGAACATAATGGAAAACAGTGAGTACAAAGAAGTCCCTCTCTCTCTCAGAGGCTGCACTCACTCCTTAAAGCTGCGTTTGATTCCAAGTACAAGATGTTTGGATAGGCGCCAAATAGAATTGAACACTGCGGCGACGATCAGAAGCTGGTTGCCCCACGATGCATGATGTAAACATCGAAGAAGTCTCTGGTTGACCGAGAACAATGGTGTTTCTTGAGGTCGAAAGGCAGTAGAATCTTCTGATTCCACTTGACCATCCGAAGTGGAGTATAATCCTTCGTTGATGAACATCTCTACCACCAGAAAGTCATCAAATAAGCATGGAGCTTTCCTCGATGTCACTTCTGGGGTAAAAGGAGGTTTTGAGACCTCACAGAGGATGCCCTCTTTTCGGTGACCGCAGAAGGACTACACCCACCACTATATCCACCGCTATCCCCGCCGCCATGCTCACTCTGACCATGCCATGCCAAGAAGCATGACTGATGCATTGAATCCAAAGAGATCTTGGCGAGGGTCCGGTCCCAATCTCCTGAAGGCAGGAGTCATGACTTCTTCTCCTGTGGTCGACCATCGACCAAGTTCGCTGGCCGATATATTCTCCCAAGGGCCCAGTGAACATGAAAAAGGATGATCAAGCCTACCTGCATGAAGCAAACAAAATTAGAAGATCTGAAGCTTAGTATACTTCAACAGAAAAACTAAGTGATAGACGCAGTTATTGCTGAAATCTTCAAACGCAGGAATGACCCGCGCAGCAAACCAAACTTCTGCGGCGGCAGAAACAGACGCGATTAAAGCTGTGACAACATACAGAGTTCGACCACAGTTTTGTACCCACGTCTAAAATATGAGACGCGAAGAGAATCAGACGCGAAAATTGCCGTCTCCCTGTCGGATGAACAGGAGTTGCAAGATTCAGGCCTGAGACCTCCAGTCTGAGTTAAAATTCTCCTAAGTCGACAGCCTCAAGACGCGAGCTCTATGTGCAAAACCTGCGGCCGGGCGCCTAAGTCTACTATACTCGTGTCCAGAGAAGTTTAAGTCAAATGGCGCAACTTCCAAAGAGGAATGCACCAACTAAGACTTTAGGAGAATCCAGATGATGAATCTCTTAAGAGATATCAAAATTCAAACTTAGTTGGGTTAAAAATATCATAACAACCGAGAAGGCGTACCCGCAGAGGCCTCTATTAAGAGTTGAGCTCTCTACATCGAAGCGCGGACATAAAAGGTGCTTAAGGAGACGCTTTCTGTTATTGTAATCACTTGACAGTGGTAATCTTCCGAAGAGACCAAACAGAAGCATGAAAGCTCTGGGTCATCTTCGTCCATGGAGGCAAGCCCCTGGTAAAGTCCTTGAAGGGAGAAGATGGAGTCTCTCAGAGCACTCACTTTTTAAAAGAAAATAGTCCAAGTTGGGACTGCTAAAGGAAGGGGGGTAAGTCCTATTTATAGGCAAGCTACAAAACCTATAATTAATGGCTCACTAATCAGAACCGTCGGCCTTAATGACCGCACGAGTGTCAAAGCCTAATGGAAGGCTGACGCGTGTATCGTCGCTTCAGGAAGCATCAATGTAACGCCCGATCCCGGCGATACGGGGACGTCACTGCAACGTATATACGTAGGTCAGAACTACCCTCCCGTATATACGCTAAGCATCAGTACAGACAAGAATCAGAGTACGGAAGCAAATGGTGCATTATACATTCCAACACATATATACAATTACAGAATTATTACCAGTAGTGATCTAATATTACATGAATATCATATCACTAATATGCGCAAATGCGGGAATACGAGCAGATGTGCAAGAGTAAAACAGCATAAAGGTACTCACGAGTTTAAAAAGGAAAACTCGAGAGACTCACAGGGGGCCTGGAAGGATGTGGCTCAGGACGGTCGGCTGGAGATCCACGCTACTGCTGCTGCGTTACTCTGAACACACGCTCCTAGCTCCAAGACCTGGACGTGAGAATCCAGGGGGTCAAATAATACTCCCCAGGCGAGTGTAGAAGCAAAACCAAGTGGTGAAGCAGGGTGAGCACAATAATGAATATATCAAGTAGGAAATACTCAGGAGGCAGATAGGATAGAGCAGGTAAGAATAGATATGGCATGATAATCATAAAACATGAAATCAGAATAAAACCAAGGACGAGCTACAAGGTAGTCATATCATAATACTCATAAAACATGAAATCCGATATAAAGTCCGGGAAAAGCAAATACGGTAAGGCACAGCACAAATTCATAGCTATTTAAGATGTAGGCTTTGGTATGCGTCCCATTCCACATACCTCTACTTACAACTTAAAGAGCCGGTTATTATGACACTTTATTATTACTCGTCTAACCATATATCTAGGTATGTGGCTCGGTGTACGGCCAACTCACATACATCCATATATAAGCAAGTCGAGGTTGTTATTGGAAACAGCGGTTGTATCGACGAACTATGTTTACAGTGGGTCCCGTGCATGCCCGGGACCACGGTCCAGGATTGTTCCGTTGCATGGAAACGGAAGCCAGCCGCAAGCCAAACAGGAGGGACTTATGTATGCCCTTATCAATCAGGAATAAGGGAGCCAGCTCTCCCCTCGGTCCCCTGGAGTACCACAGGTCAGACCGGATATATAGTGCACAACCTAATGCCACTGTAAACACGAACACATATCGATATCCGCATGTTTCCCCCGACCCAATACAAGTTGGTCCATTTTAAGATTCAATAGTTTAATTATCACTTTACGGGAAAGACAGGAAATGGTCATGATCAGGAATCAGGAGTACATACGTACTATATAGTCAGGTCACTACATGTAAAGCAGGAAACAGGTCACTGATCATGATACAAGATAATAAGGTCAAGTTCCCGTAAAGGTAATAATCACAAGTCAAGTTATCATGCTGGGTGTAAGGTGATAGCATGACAGAGTGGTGATATTTAGTAAACAACCAAGCATATCAAGAATGGATAGTAGTCAGGTAAGTCATGACATAATAAAAGGGTCTTGCCAAATAGTGGCATGGCAGGTGGTTAGATGATAACACAGTTGCCAAGTGACATACATATGATAAATGGTAGCACATACTGACAGGTCTAAAATAATGCCAAGTGGTAATGTAAAAGCAATGGTCCCAAGTCCAACAAGTCCAACGACCACGAAGGGTCGGCCACGCATAGCATAAAGCAATAAAGATATAAAGCATGAAATACAACACATGAAGACTAGAGCGAGAATACTATCATAATCAATGGAATGAGAAGCAAGAGGGTAGCGAGTGAGAACACTCGCCTGAGTCACCAATATACCGAAATATCTGTAATCCACTGAAGTTCGGGATGCGCCATAACCTGATATAAATATGTAGAGAGAAGAGGAGAGAGAAAGAGTTAGAGAGAGAAAGAGAGGTTTAGAGAGAGAAAGTCTAGAGAGAGAAAATGGGATTTTTAGAGAGAGAAAGTGTAGAGAGAGAAAGTCTAGAGAGGGAAAGGGATTTCTAGAGAGAGTCTATTTAGAGAGAGAAAGTGAGATTTTAGAGAGAGAAAGAGATGATGAGAGAGAGAGAGAATCAGGAGAGAGAGAGTGCGGTTGAGAGGGAGAGAGAGAGCTAGAGTGAGAAAGAGGAGAGAGAAAGAGAGAGGAGAGAGAAACAGTGAGAGAGAGAGATAGGGAGATGAGAGAGAAGAGAGAAAGAGAGAGAGAGAGAGAGAGAGAGAGAGAACAGTGAGAGAGAATGAGAGAGAGAGGGAGATGAGAGAGAAGAGAGAGAAGAGAGAGATGAGAGAGAGAGAGAACAGTGAGAGAGAATGAGAGAGAGAGGGAACAGGGGGCAGTGGGGCTGCTGCCCCCTCTCAGCACAGGGGCCGCGCGGCGGTCCTGGCCGCCGGCGCGCCCAACAGAGAAGGAGAGAGGGGAGGCCGCGCCTCCCCTCCACACGAAGTGGCCGCCGGCGGCTGTCCGGGCCGCCGGCGTGCCCAATCAGAAGGAGAGAGGGGAGGCTGCGCCTCCCCTCCACAGACAGGGGCCGCCGGCGGCGATCCTGGCCGCCGGCGTGCTCAACAGAGAGGGAGAGAGAGGAGAGTGAAGGGGAGAAGAGAGGGGGAGAGAGGGAGATCTGAGAGAGAGAAAAGGGAGAGGGGAAACTGGCCCCCTTCTCGGCCAGTGGCCGCCGGCGGCGGTCCTGGCCGCCGGCGAGGCCAACAGAGAGAGAGGGAGAGGGTCGGCGGTCTCGTGGGCGCCAGCAGGAGAGGAAAGAGAGAAGAGGGAAAAAGAAAAAGGAAAAAGAAAAGAAAAAGGAAAAAGAATAAATAAATAAAAAAAGATGGGAGATGGTGAGTGGAGATATTTGTTGATGAGGTGGAGAAAATGGAAGTGTGTGGAAGTTGGTGGAAAAAAGGAAGGAAAAGAAAGGAAAAGAAAGAAAGAAAGATTAAAAAATAATAATATAATAATAAGGTTGAAAAATCGACTGTCTCCGAAAAATCCCCAAAAATACCCGGAGGTGGAAAACGTCATCCTGATGAATATATGAAATCGGTTTTCAGAAATAAAATCTCATTTTCAAATTAAAAATCTGGAAGTCAACCGCCGATACCGGTCTACACCGGGTCGGCCGGATTTTGATAAAACAAAAAATCCCAGAAAATGCATTAAAGAATAAAATATGATTTTAAGACATAAAGTGAAAGCGGAATTCAGAAATTCAATTCCGATTGTAAACTAAAAATCCTGGAATCAGTTAACTACCGACTCCGAAGGAATTTTCATAAATCATAAAATCCTCAGAAAAAGTATTTAAGTAAGAAATGTGATTCTAAGAATTAAAGTCTAAAGGACCATCTAGAAATTCCTAGCTGTTTGTGAAATAAAAATACTGGAATCGGTTATCTACCGACTCCGGTGGAATATCCATAAATTCGTAAAATCTTCAGAAAAAGTATGTAGGTAGAAAATATGATTCTAAGAGATAATGTCTAAAGGACCATCATGAATTCTAAACAGTTTGAGAATTAAAAATCCGAGAATCGGTCAGCGGCACTGGCCGACACCGGTTTTGAAGAAATTCAATTTAATTCCAGAAAAATCTAGAAAATCATAGAAATATATAATAATGGAAAATGGTATTTAAAACTAAAATCGGTCAAATCTAATCACCGGAAAGACCAAATCGAATAATATACTATAATCGAGTTCCTGGTTCGGACTGGGACTGACTCCGAGTCCACGAATCCAAATCCAAGACAAAACAATCATATAAGGAATTCATAAAGCAAAACAAATACAGGAAACAAATCGAAAAAATACGATCGGAAAATCTGAATACGCAACTAAGTACGTATTCCGGGAACGGGGTATTACAATCAAAAACACAGATCTCTAACCGCCAGCACCGGTTTTGCATTAAAAGGCATTAACACCCAAACCCAATGAAGCCGACGCGTGGACGGTCGCTTCGGGAAACATCGAATGGTGCGAGTCCCCAATCGTCAATAATGATTTGACGTTTAAAATTCCAATAAAATCTTTATGACAGGCTGCATGTAACGTCTGGGAAGTTGCACCAAAACGCAGGCATGAGAGCCGCGTTCAAAGACCCTCCGCGTCTCTTAAGAGTGATTCAAAGCTGCGTCCATTAGCAAAAGGAACCCAGCCCGGGAGTTACGGTTGGAAATCACATAAAGCAGTGTTCTGAGACTTGTGCTTTTGATAAGAGAAAGCCCATGGCAGTCACAGGTATCTTGGAGCTGCGTCGACATGGCGATATGATGATGGGTTTGCACCAGGTCAAAGACCCAGCGTCGTGTCCTCTTATATGTCTGTGCCAACTTCAAGGAGCGTTAGACCACATTCTTGATGCATCATGATTCCTGCGCCTGGATAAAGTTAAGGACTGCGGCCAATGAGTCACACTCAAAGCTGCGTCTTTCGCGTCAACTTGAACCGCGTATTCACTGGCAGGTCAAAGTCGCGTTCCTCAGAACCGCACCTTTCTTTGGAACGGCGCCGCGTCCCATCAAAACAAGAACTTAGTTCTACCTAAGTTTGTTATTCACAATCAGTCAGAGAGCACAACCAAAGACTGCAATTGAGAGGTCGGATTCATCTACAGCGGGGCAATGAGGAAATTTTTTTTTTTTCAAAAATGGTAAAAGTAAATACAAACACTCTTGGTGAATAGAGTGTCCTTTTCTTTACAAAAGTAAAAGAGGGGGGAGGCTAATAATCTTGATTAGCCAAAAAACGGATTTATTCTCGGAGGCGATGCATCTCATGTTGACGCGCCTTCTCAGCTTCCATGAGAGCCTGAGCCCGCAGCTTCTCCTCGGACAAAAATCTCCCTGCAGCCAGTTGCGCTCGTAGGGATTCCAACCTGGAGGAGTGAGTGGAGAGGTTTTCTTCAACCTGCATCTTGGCAGCCTCCAACCTTTCCAGCTTCTTCCTGGTAGTGGCAAGCTTCGGCTCATTGATTGCAATCAAGGCTTCTGCTTTGGCTATGGTAGCCCGAGCACTGATGATAACCTGCTCTGCGCTCTGCATGACGAGTTCAGATTCCCTTGAATCGCCAATCAGCTTTTGATGGTCCGCTTGGAAATGTTGGAGATGGTGAGTCTCTTCGGCTATTTGTTCCTCCATCTCCTTCCGCTCCTGTTCTTGAGCAGCGAGAAGCCTAGTCAAGGTTCCCCGGGCCTCGTGAACTGAGCCGGCGTCCTCCAAAGACTTAAGCTCTTTCAGATCACTCCCCAACTGCTCCACCAGCAGCAGACACGCCCTAGCTTGTGAAGGACCTCCAGTATGACCGATGTTCTCGATCGAATTCTCAAGAAGCATTCGGGCAAATTCGAAAGAACTGCCCCCAGAGAGGATGAGATCAATACACGATCGCATGGAAGCAAAGAACTGCCGCACCATTTGACGTGTCAGTTCTTCCATGATATCTCCGGCTGAGGAGAATTCCACTGATGTGCTCCCAGATCCCCTTTCTATCACAGGGCGAGGGATGGGAATCAATTCATCTTGTGCAGGAGTAGGGTCAACAACAGGCGCGACAGAAGCTGAGATGGTCACGGCACTTCCGGGGCGGTTGCCGTCATAGCAGCCTCCACGGCGGCTGAAGTAGCAGCGAACCTGACTTCTCCGGAACCCTCAGTCGAGGGTTGAATTGCACTACCTGCGGGCTCGACGCTGGCTGCCTCTGCTGAGTCGACGCTGGCTGCCAAGTCCTCTGCCTGAGCTCCCTCAGCGCTCTCTGCAAATCACCAGAACGTCAGTCATGACAATAAAAGGAAAATATTCAAAACGTCAATATTTCCTTACCGAGCCGAGGGTCCAAAGACGGTAGATCCCTGGGCAAATCTTGCAAGGTTGAGGCCTCTCCAACCTCAATAATTGCCCTCTCTTGAGGCATCTCAGCAGCAGCCTCAACACCCTCCTGCTGGGCCAGCTCCTGTATCATCTCCTCGATATGGGAGGAAGTCGCAGCCTCGCTGTCCGCGGCCAACCCTGCAGCATAAAGAGAAAACGTCAGAACCTGTTCCCTAGTTAAAAAGGGAAACCGGGTCAACAAGACTATAAGAGTGCCTTCAGCAGGAGCAGTTGCCGCTTGTGATAACGCCATCGCCGGATCACACCCGTATATTTCTTCCTCCGAGATATGTGAGAATTTGCTCGGATCTGGAAGAGCGGGTTCATCGCCGAAATTGACTTCATCGCCTGAATCATACTCGCCCTCTTCGGACGATGAAGACGATAGTTCAACGCGAGAAGCCTCGACAATCGGGGCCTTATCGCCAAATACCCCAGTAGTAGGGCTGGGGTCGATTACCCGTGAGCTGGACATTAAAATACCAGGGGACCCAGGCTGTTGGGCCTCATCTCTCCTTTCATGAGCCGAGGAAGACCCTGGTTGAGTTGAGACCCTTGGAATCTCAACATCACCCCTTCCCACCAGGTTAGCCTCAAGCTGCTCAGCATCATCAGCTGCGGTGGGTTCGTCAGCTGCGGTAGGTTCGTCAGCAAATTCCCCTTCTTCTAAGAATGCGGGGCCCCTGCCGCGCAATCCACGAGTGCGAACAAGAGGGGCACTATCCTCCTCCTCTTCTTCCCTCTGCTCCTCAATGCCAGAAGGGATGGCCTCGGACAAGGAAACTTCGGCCGCCAAGTTTCTCCGGGCCTTCTTGGGGGCAGGCTCAACGATGGAAGTAGAGCCCTGAGGACGTTTATGCACTGCCTGTCGACCCTTTGCTGCTCTCGGCTCCCCCCTTGACACCCTTCTGGCCTCCTTTTGAGCCGCCCGATATTCATCTACGCCTCGCGAGCGCTTATTGGACACCGACTTTGCTTCATAATATGCATTGATACTCTCAATGCATGAGTATTCCGGTGAGAAGTCAGGCATTTGGTTGGCTTGGAAGTACCAGGTGCAGAAGCTGAGGCTTGTACAGCCTTTCGGCCCCTTCAAAGGCAGACGAAAAAGTGCTTCCGTCCCTCCAGCCACACTATAATACCAAGCCCGAGCACCTTCAAACAAATTCCCACTGAAGGCGAGTTGAGCATTGGGGTTGCCGACATACAACTGATCATAGCCGAACTGTCGGGCAAAGCGATTCAGCATGTACGGCTCGATTGTGCACGAATTCCCTTGCCGAAGAAGCACATACCCAAGCCGAATATTGATCAGCCACCAGAAAACTCCCGATGACAGCCTTGTGAAGTTGTCTGGACCCATCAGGTCGGCAAATTGGTCCCCATAAGATGCACCAGTAATCTCGGGGAAGCAGCGATTGAGTTGGTAGTTCGAAGCAGCTAGAATGCACTTCCGAATGTAGTACATATAAGTATTACACCAGCTTGAACTCTCCAACCGCTGTACGAAAGGGATAAATCCCTCACACCAAGACACCGGCGTCATTGTAGGCTGTCTAAAAATTACTAAAAGACAAGCCATTAAAAAGCAGAGTTTCAAGTTCTAGGCGCGTGGGCTCGACATCCGCGTCTCAACATCAAGGCGCGTGGGCTCGACACCCGCGTCTCAACATCAGGGCGCGTGGGCTCGACACCCGCGTCTCAACATCAGGGCGCGTGGGCTCGACACTCGCGTCTCGGTTATAACCGCCCTGGTTATGGGGCCAGTCGCCGCCCACATAGCGGGGAGGTCAGCCCCCGTTGTGGAGCGTTTTTAGGGGGCATGTTCACCCTGGAACCCCTATAAATAGCCCCGTCGCTATTGAAGAAGGGGTCGGATTTTCTTTAGTTAGACGACAACAAGACAGAGACAGGAGAAAGAGAGCTAAACTCTTCAACAAGCTCGCTGCGTACGAGTTGCCCTTTGCCTACCTTCTCTTTGAGAGTTTGGTAGACAGAGCTGTGTTACTCCTTCTACCAGCCAAAGAGAAGATCCCTGACGATCCCGACGGTCATCCGGTCAACGGAAAACAAGATTCACTCTCACCGCCACACGAAGAACCCAGCACTAAACAAAGGGAGGATTCAAGACTCAACATCCTCCCTCCCTTGTAATCGGAGTATTAATCCGTTGTAAACTTTCAATTGATTCAAGGAAACTTTACGCGAATTTTTCCTCTGCGAACAAGAGATGGCGACTCAACATCAAGGCGCGTGGGCTCGACACCCGCGTCTCAACATCAGGGCGCGTGGGCTCGACACCCGCGTCTCAACATCAGGGCGCGTGGGCTCGACACCCGCGTCTCGGTTATAACCGCCCTGGTTATGGGGCCAGTCGCCGCCCACATAGCGGGGAGGTTAGCCCCTCATTGTGGAGCATTTTTAGGGGGCACGTTCACCCTTGAACCCCTATAAATAGCCCCGTCGCTATTGAAGAAGGGGTCGGATTTTCTTTAGTTAGACGACAACAAGAGAGAGACAGGAGAAAGAGAGCTAAACTCTTCAACAAGCTCGCTACATACGAGTTGCCCTTTGCCTACCTTCTCTTTGAGAGTTTTGGTAGACAGAGCTGTGTTACTCCTTCTACCAGCCAAAGAGAAGATCCCTGACGATCCCGACGGTCATCCGGTCAACGGAGAACAAGATTCACTCTCCACCGCCACACGAAGAACCCAGCGATCTTGTTCGCAGAGGAAAAATTCGCATAAAGTTTCCTTGAATCAATTGAAAGTTTACAACGGATTAATACTCCGATTACAAGGAGGGAGGATGTTGAGTCTTAAATCCTCCCTTTGTTTAGTGCTGGGTTCTTCGTGTGGTGGTGGAGAGTGAATCTTGTTCTCCGTTGACCGGATGACCGTCGGGATCGTCAGGGATCTTCTCTTTGGCTGGTAGAAGGAGTAACACAGCTCTGTCTACCAAAACTCTCAAAGAGAAGGTAGGCAAAGGGTAACTCGTACGCAGCGAGCTTGTTGAAGAGTTTAGCTCTCTTTCTCCTGTCTCTGTCTTGTTGTCGTCTAACTAAAGAAAATCTGACCCCTTCTTCAATAGCGACGGGACTATTTATAGGGGTTCCATGGTGAACGTGCCCCTAAAAACGCTCCACAACGAGGGGATGATCTCCCCGCTATGTGGGCGGCGACTGGCCCCATAACCAGGGCGGTTATAACCGAGACGCGGGTGTCGAGCCCACGCGCCTTGATGTTGAGACGCGGGTGTCGAGCCCACGCGCCCTGATGTTGAGACGCGGGTGTCGAGCCCACGCGCCTTGAACTTGAAACTCTGCTTTTTAATGGCTTGTCTTTTAGTAATTTTTAGACAGCCTACAGAACCCCCTCCAAAGTTTTCGATATTCCGCAGTTAACTGGGACGGATTTCGAAATACTTTGGACTCTGGCTGAATTCGCCTTTATGACTGGACTGTTAATGCTCCGGGTTTAATCTTATCTGGAGTTGGTCTTCCTGAGTGTACTGTTGAACCCTTTGAGGCCACCAGAGTTGATCGTGTTGAGTGTCTAGATACACAGTCTAAACCTCCCCGATTGCTTTTAATCTGTCATGGACGCGCTTTAAGCCAGGAGTGGACGATCGTCTGCTTGTGCCAGTGTACTGTTGAACTGATTTGCAGAAGTAAGGACTAAACGCCAGTTCTTTTTGAAGAGCAGAGATAGTACTGCTTTACAGACGCGACTTTCATGGGTGCGCCTTTTGGAAATGGAAAACGCGACTGATATTCGATTGGGCAGACGCGATGCTAGGCCGGATTGGAAGGACGCGAACTTCGGAGAGACGCATCCTTTTAAGTAAGGACGCGACTTTCTGGACGCGACTATGGCTGTGCTGACGGGGCACGTCCATCAAAGAGGCGCGCCTGTTGAGTGCGAATCCGTGCCATGTCATGAGTGCACCGCCACTTATTCTGGGGAACCGTCGGGACATCACCTTTTGGCGCGCGGACTTCCCAGTTCATTAAATGATCTGTTCCACGCGTCAAGCGATGACTCGCTGTAGAGCTAATCGAGTCACGCGCCGCGTATCTTTGCAAATCTTTGTGCCTATAATGGCAACAGTCAGAGAGGTATCTCTTCTTCTCCGAGCGCATCTGTTAGGGTTTTTAAAAAAGGATTTTTGTTCATCACTTTTCATTTCTCCTTCATCGGATTCTTGATCACCAATGGCACCCAAGGCCAAGCCAATCGCATCATCCTCAAAGGCGGCCGTCGCCGAGGCCCAGAGGGGCAGTTCCTCCGCGCAGGAAGTCCTCTTCCCAGGTATAATGCCGCTTAGGCTTAACCTTCACCATTAATGGTGGAAGTTCATGGAACCCCTAAAAAAAAAAACTTTTTTTTTTTGAGAAGAACCGTCAACACAGAATATAAACCGTGTTTGATTCTCAGGCGCGGTCTCAGACGCGGTCTCTGAGTTGATAATCAAGGCGCGGGTTTGATGACCCGGTGCCAGTGAGTCCTGCATTTCAGATTCTTCACTTAGAATATTTCTAATTGTGAAGGGTTCGGACGCGGACTTGATCCTTGCGTTCTATGACATCAGGTGCTGATTTTTTTATGAATCTTGCATCTGAGCTCAAGTACTTAGAGATTTTTCATAAGCCTTGGTTTTCAAAACGTGGGCTTGATCCTGCGGGCCTCACATCTGGACGCAGATTTGCAGGTCTGGACGCGGATTTTGATAATTCCTGCGTCCAGTGTCTCTTCTGCGTCTGGACGCGGATTCTCAAGTCTAGACGGGAATTTTGATAATTTCTGCGTCCAGCATCTTTTCTGCGTCTGGACTATAGACACTTAACATAAATTTTTTTTTTGATAAGATGTCTGATCAAGTGTCTTTTTCTTTTGCAGTGCTACACTCTTCTGCCCCACTCTCCAAGAAGCGCCACTTTGGGCACGTAGGTGGCCCTGACAGTGATTTAATCTTTGCGCTGCAAAGGACTGTACTTGTGACTGCTGACAGGTCGCAGGAGCGCAAGAAAAGGCTCTCCAATGTTGACATGACAACTTTTCGGGAGCTTATGACTGACGCAGCATTCACAACGGATGCTCGCATTCCGCTGGAGAAGCCTGCCTTCTTCTTTGGAGACCATGTCGGCGATGACGGCTATTCCATGTATGACGGAACTTATAAATGGCTCCGCCAGATAGGGGGTAGAAGATTCTTTCTTCCAGACATGGAGAGGATGTACCCGCTGTCTTATCTCCAGCACACGTCCATCCCTCGGAAGATGAAATGGGACCTTTCCCGATATGTCCCTGAGATTACCCTCGGTGACTTAGGCTCCAAAAGGGTATACCGTCATGATAGTCATGATAGGGCGGTTCTCGGCCTGTTCCCCGGGTCGATCAGGACTGAGCCCCCAGTTGGAGAAACACCAAAACTTGGCACCACTTTCCTCAACGCGTTCATGAAAGTGGAGGGTGATTTTCCGGTTGAGTTCCGTTCGCCCGGGTGGGTTCATTCCACCGAGAAGTATTGGTGGGGCAGGATGGTGAGCTTCGTCCTTGCCGACCTTAGGGACTTGTTGGAGCAAACGGATCTGTACTAGGCAGTCAGGGCCGTACAGTATGGTATCCCGCTGAGTTCTCAGAACTTCTTCGGGGTCCTGGAGCGGTACAATCCTTTGACGGGGACATTCTTCACTCCGGTCGGAGAGATGGGCCTTGCCCTGCACGAGTTGCATGAGGTCTCAGGGCTGGCAACAGGGGACTCTCCCTATGAGGAATATGTCCCAACCACTGAGGAGCTCAACCTTATGAAGAAAGGGTCTCCTCAAGTGTACGAGACTTATTGGGAGGTGTTATGTCACTTCCACATTTGTGGTCAGGTAACTTCTTGGAGGTCGGGAGGAGTCAAGCAGCTGTCTTGGGCCAGCTACTTGTTTAACGATATCAATAAGAAAGACCATCCGGTAACCCGACTGGCTCCCAGCTCCGACAAGGAGATTGACGAAAGGATTACGGCTTCTGAAGGCTTCTACACCACGGTTTCGAACGAGGATGGTTTCGAACCTGACATGGTTTTCGAAAGCTTTCACCATCAGGCCCGGATTCCTATCTCCGATCGAGCACTATTGGCAGGCTTCTTAATGCTATGGTTGAAGCGCTGTGTGGTGCCCACGCTGCCACATGAAGTCATTGTTGCCGATGTAGTATACCCGGCGGTGCTTCTGGCCTATGGCAGTCCCATCGCCCTTCTTCCGGCCATGGCGGCTGGCATTCAAAGCGGGTTGCGGGCGTTGACCCAGACTTTCTGCGAGGCAGGGAAGGCTGTCGATTCCCATGGCAAGCCGATTGTTAACTCAGAGGGGAAGCCGACGGTGAAGCGTCCCAACCCTCGGGTCGAGCTGCCCTACACGTACTTAATGGCTTGGTACGTGATGCACTGCCCCTCTCTGATGACGCCGGTGCCTTGGAGTGAGGGTTTTGTCCCCTTTGTACAGCGGCTGGACGTTTCTGACTGGTGTAATACTTACATGTATTACGTTCGAAAGTGCATTCTGTCTGCTTCGAACTACCAGCTTAACTGCTGCTTCCCCGAGATTCCTGGTGCATCTTATGGGGAACTATATACTGACTCCGCAGGCCAAGATGATTTCACTAGGCTGTCAACGGGGATCTTCTGGTGGTTGATTAACATCCGGCCTGGGTATGTGCTTTTCCGGCAAGGGACTTCATGCACGATCGAGCCATATATGCCGAATCGCTTCGCCCGGCAGTTCGGCTATGATCAACTCTACGTTGGCAACCCCAATGCTCGACTCGCCTTCAGTGGGAACTTGTTCGAAGGTGCTCGGGCTTGGTACTATAGCGTGGCCGGAGGGACGGAAGCAACTTTCCGTCTACCTATCAAGGAGCCAAAGGGCCGCACAAGCTTCAGCTTCTGCACCTGGTACTTTCAGGTCAACCAGACACCATCCTTTGTTCTGGAGTATTAATGCATTGAGAGTATCAATGCAAATTTCGAAGCAAGGTCGGGGTCCGGTAAACGTTCGCGAGGCGTCGAGCAGTATCTGAAGGCTCTGAGGGAAGTCAGGAGAGGGTCGAGGGAGGAGCCGCGAGCAACAAAGGCTCGACAAGTGGTTAGTAAGCGTGCTCGAGGCTCTACTTTCACTGCTGATCCTGCCCCAAAGAGGGTCCGGAGAGACTTGACGGCCGAAGTTTCTCTATCCGAAGACATCCCTGCTGGTGTTGAGGAACCGAGGGAAGAAGAGGCGGATGAGGATGATGCCCCCTTAGTCCCTGCTCGCAGGTTACGCAGCAGGGGCCCCAGGATTGTGGAGGAAGCGGAGCCTGCTGACGAACCAACCGCTGCTGACGAGGCCGAGCAGTTCGAAGTCGACATCATGAGCGGAGGTGATGTTGAGATTCCGGGGGTCTCAGTTCAGCCCGGGTCTTCCCCAGCTCACGAAAGGAGAGATGAGGCACCGCAACCGGAGGTCGACATCATGAGTGATGTTGAGATTACAGGAGTCTCAACTCAGCCCGGTTCTTCCCCTGCTCATGAAAGGAGAGATGAGGCACAGCAACCTGGGTCTCCAAGTGTGTTCGTCTCCAGTCCTCGGACAGTTGACCCTAGCCCTACCACTGGGGTAATTGGTGGCAAGGCTCCGGCTATCGAGGCCTCTCGCGTCGAACTGTCGTCTTCCTTATCCGCAGAGGGAAGCGATTTTGAGGATGAGGTTGATTATGGTGACGAACCCGCTCCTCCTGATCCGAGTAAATTCTCACACATCTCGGAGGGGAAATACATGGGTGCGAGCCGTTGACGGCATCACCACTGGCGGCAGTTATTCCTGCTGAAGGTACTCTTTTCACCTTCTGACTTGATTTCCCTTTTCATTTTAAAGAGGAGATTTTAACATTCTCCTTTTATGCTGCAGGGTTGGCCGAGGATATTGAGGCTGCAACCTCCTCACATATCGAGGAGATGGCGCAAGAGTTGACCCAGCCGGAAGGAGTTGAGACTCTAGCTGCTGAGATGCCTCCAGAGAAGGCAACTACTGAAATCGGGGAGACTCCCACTCTGCAGGACGAGGAGGCAACCACTGAAGCCAGGGAGACTTCTACTCTGCAGGATTCACCTAAGAATTCGACATCTCTGGACCTCCAACTTGGTAAGGAAGTTTTGATGTCTTGAATGTTTCTCTTCTCACCATTGTAGCTAATGTTGAGATAATTTATAGAGAGAACTGAGGGGGCTCAGGTGGAGAGTCTGACGGTTAGTGCCCCTCTGGAAGGCCACACAGCTCAAGCCTCGGCCGAGGTTTCTGAGGAGGTCGAGCTCACTACTCTGTCATCAGCTGTGGAGGTTCCTGCAGAGGTAGCACCCCCAGAAGCGCTAGTGGCTGCTCTTACTCCTGCCGTACCGGTGGTCAGCCTGACTCTTGCGCGAGAAGAGCCGGCTTACATCCCTCACCCTGTGATAGAAAGGGGGTCGGGGAGCACCTCGGGCGATGATACTATGAAGTTCCTGACACGCAAAATGGTGCAACAGTTCTTTGACTCGATGCGATCATGCATCGATTTCATCCTGTCTGGGGTAGCTCCTTTGAATTCGCCCGGATGTTTCTCGGAAACTTGGCCGAGAACATCAAGTTGGCCGGAGGCCCTTCGCTAGCCCAGGCGTGTCTGATGGTGGTGGAGCAGCTGGGACAAGACCTGAGAGAGCTTCGATCCCTGGAGGATGCCGGCTCATTCTACGAAGCCCAAGAAACTCTGAATAGGCTCCTTGCTGCTCAAGAGCAGGAGCGACGGGAGGTGGAGGAGAAGATAACCGATAACACCCGTCTTCTTAAAGGTTTCCACGCTGATCATCAAAGGCTAACAGTCGAGTCCAAGGAATCTGTCATGATCATACAGGCTGCAAAGCAGGCTATCCTTGACTCTCGGGCTGCGATAGCCAGGGCTGAGGCCATGATTGCTTTTAACGAACAGAAGCTTGCTACCTCTGAAAAGAGGCTAGCGGAGTTAGAGGCTGCTAAGGCGCAAGTTGAAGCAAACCTCTCTGTTCGTTCATCCGAGTTGGAATCCCTCCGTGTACAAGCGCAAGGATTTTTATCTGAGGCGGATCTGCGGGCCCAAGCTCTCATGGAGGCTGAGAAGGCGCGTCAACATAAGATACATCGCCTTAGAGAGCAAATCCGTTCCTTGGCGAACCAGGACTTGTAGCCTTCCCTTTTTTTTTGTAAAGAAAAGGACACTCTGTTTTACTAAGAGTGTTTGTATTAACTTTTATCAGATGTAATAAAAGTCTTTGGAGTTCTTGTTCCATCTTTATTGCCTTGCTGTAGATGAATTCAACTTCTCAAGTCTTCTTGATGAGACGCGGCATTGATTCATAGGAACCTAGGTAGAACCAAATTTTTCTGATGAGACGCGGCATTGATTCATAGGAACCTAGGTAGAACCAAATTTTTCTGATGAGACGCAGCATCAAATCATAGAGAGAGACGCGGTCATCAGTTCATAGGAACTTAGACAGAACCAAGTCCTTTTGATGAGACGTGGCGTCAATTCACAGAGAGAAACGCGGGTTTAATTGACGCGAATCTGTTCTGCTAATGAAGACGCGACTCAAGTGGACGCGAAGGACGCAGTTTTTGAGTGTGACTCACTGGTCGCAGTCCTTTAGGATGCAGCGCTGGGTCTTTTGACTAGGTGCGAAAAATCATCACTACCCATGCAGACACAGCTCCTCTGATGAAGACGCAGTTTGAGCGGACGCGAGGGACGCAGCCTTGCGTATTTTCCGACTAATCCCACAATGGCCTAAGTCTTTTGCTGAGTTAAGTGCTTTCCCTTAACATGGGCCCCGTTTGCTGAAGGGACGCAACTTTGGGTCGCGCGAATATTCCTCTGGAATGCAGGTGGACGTCATTCAGTCTGGAAAGGGGACGCGGATTCCTAGACGCGGCTTTCTTATCTGCGTCTTGATGTAATTTCCTCTGCGTTAAATGCGGCCTGACTTAAAGATTTCATAAGATCTTTGAACGTCAAGTCTTCATTGACGATTGGGAAACCGGGTCGTCCGTTGTTTCCCGAAGCAGTTGTCCACGCGTTGGTTCCTCATTGGACTCAGGCGTTAATGCCTTTTAATGCAAAACCGGCGCTAGCGGTTTGAGACTAGCGTCTGCGACGCTTCCCGAAGCAATGTTCCATGCGTCAGACTCCTATTGGACTTTGACGGTCGCGCGGTCATTAAGGCCGACGGTTTTGATTAATGAACCATTAATGACAGCTATCAGGGGCTGCCTATAAATAGGGGTTCCTTCTCTCCCTTTAACAGTCCATACTGTGTTCTTTTTGAGAGCGAGTGCTCTGAGAGTTTCTGCCTTCCCCCTTCAAAGGACTTCACCAGGGGTTTGCCTCCATGGATGAAGATGACCCAGAGCTTTCATGCTTCTGTTTGGTCTCTTCAGAAGATTACCACTGTCAAGTGATTTCAATAACAGAAAGCATCTCTCTGAACTCCTTTTATGTCCGCGCTTTGATGCAGAGAGTTACACTCTTAATAGAGGCCTCTGCGGGTACGCCGTTCTGATTTGCCATGACCTTTTTAGTCCCAACCAATTCTGAACTTTAGTATATCTCTTAGAGAGATATCATCTGGACTTTCTTGCGAAGTCATGGTTGGTGCATTCCTCTTTTGGAATTTGCGCCACCGACTTAAGCTTCTCTAGACGCGAGTACAGAAGTCTTTGGCGCTTGGCGCTGACTTTGCTCATGAAGCTCGCGTTTTATGGCCACTGACTTGGAGGAATTCCAACTCGGGTTGAAGGTTTCAGACCCGAATCTTGCAACTCCTGTTCCTCCAACAGAGAGATGACAATTTTTGGAGTCTGATTCTCTGCGCGCCTTGTATCTTAAACGCGGATGTGGAATTAGGTCGCGTTTGAATTCTGTGTGTATCACAGTCTTGCTCGCGTCTGTTTCTGTCACCGCGGAAGTTTGACTCACTGCGTGGGTCATTCTCGCGTCTGCAGTCTTCAGCAATAACCGCGTTTGTGACTTAGTTTTCTTCGCTGAAGTGTACTAAGTTCCAGATGTTCTGATTCCTTTGTTTATTCCTTGCAGGTAGGCTTGATCGTTCTTTTTCACGTTCGCTGGGCCCCTGGAAGAATATTTCGGCCGGCGAATTTGTTCGATGTTCGTCCACAAGGGAAGAAGTCATGGTCCTCGTCGTCTACAAGGGAAGAAGTCATAGCCCTTGTCGGGGACTTAACCCTCGCCAAGATCTCTTTGAATGCGACGCACCAGTCATGCTTGCTGGCATGGCATGGTCAGAGTAAGGATGGCGGCGAGGGGGTTACGGTGGATATAGTGGTGGTTAGCATCCCCTTCCTCTCTCACCCCAGAAGTGACATCGAGGACACTCCATGTTTGTTGGATGGCCTTCTGGCGAAAGAGATGCTCATGAATGAAGGGTTGCAGGGCTTTCTGCTGCCACCGGACCTCAAGAACACCATTGCTCTTAGCTTAGTCAGCTAGGGCTCTTTCGATGTTCACATCATGCACCATAGTGCAATCGGCTCCAACTGTCGCCACCGTTTGGCGCTTTTCCAAACATCGTGCACTTGGAATCAGATGCGGCTTCAAGGAGTGAGTACGACCTCTGAGAGAGAGAGGGACTTCTTTGTACTCCTTAATTGTAACACTCAATCTTATTGTATAAGAGAGCGTTTTGTATCACTTTCATAAGGCTGAATATAAATAAAAGTGACATTTTTCTTCCTGCCTCTTTCTATTGTCTTGAACCTTTTGTCTTCAGTTAGACGCATAGAAGCAGAAGATCTTTGACTTCGTCAAAATTATGATGATAATCTTAATAAGTCAAATTCCGTAGGGAAAGGTTCTATTTCAGGAACTTCCACAATACTGTCAGAGGTGTAATATTAACTTGACAGAGATGAAATAATGTTTGGTGTACCAGCCACTTTATAAGAAAAGTGACAGGTGGAACACGTACCCCCAGGGAAGGTGAACTTTTATCAAGGGTTAGGATTCACTTGATTAAGCTCAGCTGGGGATTTGAAGGAAAACATTGTCAATGGTGTAGTGTTAACCTAACAATGTTTCTAGGTAGACTTATTATTCTATTGAAGAGAATAACAAGTAAGACTAGACTCATGGGGAATCTAGGGAAGTCTTTACCGTCAGAGGTGTGATATTAACTTAACGGGTTGAAAGTAGTCTTGTCAGAAGTGTGGTGTTAACTTGACAAGGATGTGAGTCAGAGGTGTAATATTAACTTGACTCAAAAGTATTTCAGTTCTGTTTTAGGAAAACTGAGAGTGTCACTGACATAGGTGTGATGTTTAACTTGACAGTGAGGGTAATGCTAGAGGTGTAATGTGGAACTTAGCATTGGTCATCTCGGCTTGGATAAGGAAGTCGAGGAAGAATCATGGCCATAGGTGTATTGTTGAACTTAGCAATGACTTAGATGCTAGAGGTGTAGTGTTAACTTAGCATCATTCGTTTCAGCTTCAATACGGAAGTATGAAGGAAAGTGACTGTCAGAGGTGTAATGTTAACTTAAACAGTAATTTTGTCAGAGGTGTGATATTAACTTGACAAGAATTGGCTCGTGCCAAAAAAACGGTTTGAGGACCTGTCATTCTATTGATGAGAACTGACAGGTGGGATTTGGAGTGCCAGAGGTATAGTGTTAACTTGGCAAATCTGAAAATTTGTTACTCTACGTAGAGTTGACAAGCAAGAGTTGTACTCGACAAGGAGTATTCATTACCAGAGGTATAGTGTCAACTTGGTAATGATTATATTTGGTAGACCTACCATTCTGTGGGTGAGAATTGGTAAGGGATTTTGGAGGAAAGAGTGGAGCCAAGTCCACTTAGGATTTTTAGCAAACCCTCAGCTATTAACGGATTTGAGGTGCCTTTACCAACTACCGTTTGAGTTGGGCTAGCCATGCTATTCCCCTCAGCATGATGAGTTGTCGAAGACTTATGTTGGGCTTAAAAGCCAACATTTTCCTCTATCCTTAGCCGTCGGAGGCGTCGGATGTTTGATCAGAGGTGTACTTTTAACTTGATCAGCGAAAGAAAACCATTTAAGGATAGTATTTCTTCAAGAATCTGCCATTGATAGGCATCATGAGTGTATCGCCATTTGAACTTATGAGGCGATACGATCCATTTGAGCAGACTGACTCTACTACGAATGGTCCTTCCCATTTGGGTTGGAATTTACCTTTTGTCTTGTGCGTCATCACCATGGGTCTTCTGACGGCTAAGACTAGGTCGCCTTTCTTGAAAGTTCGCACTTTAACTTTCTTGTTGAAGGCTCTGGTAATTCGAGCTTGGTAAAGCTCGATTTGTTGTTGGGCCTGCAAACGCTTATCGTCTAAGGCCTCCAATTCCTGGAGTCGCTGTCGATACTTCTCCTCGGTTGTCATCTCCGCTGTTAAGGCGACGCGTAGAGATGGAATTTAGATTTTCAGTGGGAGCACGGCTTCACACCCATATACCAAAGAAAATGGCGTGGCTTTAGTTGGGGTTCGCACAGTTGTGCGGTAGGCCCATAAGCATTCACCTAGCTTATCGTCCCAGTCTCGTTGACTTTTCGAGACGAACTTCTTGAGAAGCTTGCCAATAGTCTTGTTGAAAGCTTCTGCGAGGCCGTTAGCGGCAGGATAGTATGCCGTTGAGGACACACTCTGAATTCTGAACTTAGCGCAGAATCTCTGGAATGCCTGGCTGATGAACTGGGGTCCATTGTCATGGACAATTCGCCGAGGTACACCGAAACGATAAATAACGTGATGTTTCACAAACTTGATCACGTTAGACGATTTTACCTCCTTCAGAGGAATAGCTTCGGCCCATTTAGAGAAATAATCAGTTATTGCTAAAATAAACCGACATCCTTTTGATGATGGTGGGCTGATAGGGCCAACCACGTCCATTCCCCATATTTCAAATGGCCAGGTAGAGGTCGTAGAGTGGAGGTACCCTGGTGCTTGATGGATGAAATCGCCGTGTACTTGGCAGGCATGACATCTTTTGGCATAAGTGATGGCATCGGCAACCATCTTGGGCCAGTAGTAACCCAATCTTTGGAGTCGATGTGCCAGTTTTGGGCCAGGTTGGTGGGCTCCACACATGCCGTCGTGGGCTTCTTTCAAAACCTCTTGAGCCTCGCTTGGTGAGAGGCACCGGAGCAAGATCCCGTCATGCGATCGACGATACAATGTTCGTGTAATCGCATTGTAGTAAAATTTAGGGGCTTTCCTTCGAATGGCAACTGCTTCCTTGGCGTCCTCAGGCAGGATGCCATACAAGACATAGTCGATATAGGGGAATCGCCAGTCTTTAAGCTCTGGCCCGGTTGACAATTCCAGCGCTTCTTTGCCTTGATACTCTCCCTTTGACTCCTGATAGTCTTCGAGGGCAGTTCTCGGGCAACACAGGTCGTGGCTGTAGACGAATACTTTCTCCATTGCTCCAGCTGGAAGAGCTAAGGAGGCGGCGAGGGATGCGAGTGCATCTGCGTGCGCATTTTGCCTGCGCGGTACATGGTCAATATAGAAGTTTGTGAACCTTTCGGCCATGCGGATAGTTGCATTGTAGTAGGGTACTAGGTCCTCATGTCTGACCTCGTACTCCCCGCGAACTTGGCTGACGATGAGTTTAGAGTCGCCATATGCCTCGAGATTTTTAACGCCAATCTCATCGGCGAGCTGTATCCCAATCAAAAGAGCGTTGTATTCTGCTATATTATTGGAACAAGGCTCGGTTAATGAGACAGCTCGGGGAATCACATAATTCTGTGGCGAGACGAGTACTACTCCTACCCCCGCTACGATGTGTCCTTTTGGGCTTGTTCTGGATGCACCGTCGAAGAAAAGTTGTCATACTTGGCCTTCGAACGATGTCTGAGTCGAGCAGACTTCGACGATTTCATCTGGGAGATCCTCGTAGAGTCTGGCTGCCCTCAGATCCGGGTGTTCAGCCAGGAAATCCGCCACCGCTTGTCCTTTAATGGCCTTCTGTGGTAAAAAGTGCATTTCATATTGAGATAACAATATGGCCCATTTTGCCAGTCGGCCATTTAGCGATGAAGGCTTTATCATAAGTAACATCAAGGGTTGACTTTTGATATGACGTTTATTGTCTGGCCTACCAAATAGTGTCGCATTTTCTGAATGGCGAACACTAATGCCAAACATTCCTTCTCGATCGGGTTGTACCGATGTTCGGCTCCGATCATTGTTCTACTCAAACAGTAGATTGCTTGTTCTCACCCTTGATCATCATTCTGAGCTAGTAGAGCTCCCAAAGAATGATCCATTGCTCGAACGTATACCAGGAAAGGTTTTCTGGATATCGGAGCTGCAAGGACTGGTGGTTGGGTGAGGTATTGCTTGATTTCCTCAAATGCTTGTTGACAAGCGTCGTCCCAAATGAACGAGACACCCTTCTTCATCAGCTTAGCGAAGGGTTGGCATCTTCCGGAAAGGTTTGAGATGAACCTGCGGATGTACGCCAATCGTCCTTACAATCCCCTGAGCTCCTTGAGGTTTCTCGGGGGTTACATCTCCTGGATAGCGCGGATCTTTTCCGGGTCCAAATGGATTCCTGTAGAAGTTACAACAAATCCTAAGAATTTGCCACTGGCCACCCCCAGGAAGGACTTGGTGGGATTCATCTTTAGCTGATGAGCTCGCATGATGTCAAAAACCACCTTCAGGTCAGCTATGTGATCACCCTTAGCGCGACTTTTCACCGCGATGTCGTCAACATAACACTCCACCGTTTTGCGTATTTGCTGATGGAAAATGGCATTCATGGCCCTTTGATATGTTGCCCCTGCATTCTTCAGTCCGAAGGGCATGACGGTGTAGCAATATACCCCTAGAGGTGTCCTGAAGGAGGTATGCTTTTCGTCATCAGGATACATTTTAATTTGATTGTATCCTGAGAATCCATCCATGAAGAACATTCGTTCGAATCCACATGTATTGTCAATCATGACATCTGTGATTGGCAAGGGGAATTCGTCTTTGGGGCAAGCCTCGTTTAGATCACGGAAGTCGATGCAGATCCGGATCTTCCCGTTCTTCTTGGCAACTGGGACAATGTTGGCTACCCAGTCGGGATGTTATTCTTCCCTGATGAAGCCAGAATCAATAAGTTTTCTGACTTCTGATTGAATTGCCTCCATTATTTCTGGACGGAACCGTCGCTGCTGTTGTTTGACGGGTTTTGCGTCCAGATTGATGTTGAGGCGGTGCATAGCCACTTGAGGATCAAGTCCAGGCATGTCCTCGTAATTCCAGGCGAAGACGTCTATATACTCTTATACAAGAGATATTAGATCCTTCTTCTCCGAAGGCGACAGGCCGTCACTTATGAAGATGGGCTTAGGATTGGCCTCATCTCCTAAATTGACTTGAACAACCTTGTCTTCTGTGGGTGGCTCGCGCTGTTCAAAGCGGGTATCCCAAAGAGTATTTAAATGTTTGATCCAAGGATCTGTATCAGATTGGATCATTTCTTCATCTCCGTCTTCCAGGTGGCTTGTTGAAACCATGTTCACTGAAAGTTCTCTGAAGATGTTGCCGACACTGACATCCGACTCCCATGATGACGTGCCTGAAGAGTAATTATGACTTGATGGCCCTCCAGAATCAGAGGCTGACGGGATCGGAGTCGATACATAGCCCAACCCCCGGCGCGTCCGATGATAATAATCGGGGGCTTTGCCTTTCGGCACAAAGGATCGAAGTAGCGTTCTCCTTCCTTTGCCGAAGTTCAACCTGGGTCTGCTGGTTAGGTCATACCCCACGTTTTTCATCATTCTGAGTGTCTTTGGCTCATAATGACCGAACTGAGGGGATTCCTGCTCGCTTTTTGATTCTTCATGATTCATTAGCTCGGAGTCAATTCGTCCGAAAAGAATCGGTCTTTGGCCCTTCCTTCTCGCTGGAACCATGAGTATTGATTGTTGTGCATCGTCGACATTTCGACATGTTTGAAAGGACGATTTCACTGATACATGCAACGATGTCAAGGCATCCATTGCCGACCAGAGATCGTTATCCACGTCGATACTAGTGTCTGACGGCACTGAATCAGAAGCAAACACAGAAAAATACGCTAAATCCAATTCTTCATTAATGTACCAACCGCCTACATCATCAGCGGGGGTATTATCATCATCGGGCTTACTAACGCCCGTTACAGGTGGATCTAGCTCCCACGCACACTCATCTTCCTCCAGCTCGGTGTCGGCTTCATTGCCAGAGTCTGGTTCTTCCGGTTGCGGGACTTCATCCGTCTCCACAGGATCTTGGTACAGTAAGGAGTCTGTGAAATAATTCTCGACCCCTTTGAATGGATGCCTTTCGGCAATCAATGTCTGCACCTTTCCACCCTCGTCAATGTATTTCATGACTTGATGGAGAGTGGAGGGAACGATGGAGTTGCGGTGAATCCAAGGTCGTCCTAGCAATAGATTGTAGGAAGTGTCAGCGTCGATGACGTAACATGTCACTTCCGTCTTCAGATCTCCGATCCGGCATTTGAGCTTAACCTTCCCCATCGGACGGGTACTATTGGCATTGAACCCATAAATGGTCGTCTGGGTAGGGCTCAAACGGTGAGTGGGAATCCCAAGATGCTGCATGACTCTGCGAGGCATGATGCTCAATGCAGACCCGGGATCTACCTGGATGCGATTCACTTCGGATGATCCAATATACCCTGTGAAGTACAGGGGTCGATCATGCTTCCCTTTAACCTGCATATCCTCTGCCGTGAAGGTGATGCAGGGGGCATTCTGGGAGGTGTGGAGACAATTCTCTACATCTTCCTCCTTTGGTACCTGGGTCATGAAGATCTCAGCATTTGCCAGAGCTTCTTGCAGAGCTTCTCTAGTCGACTTTGATAGTCTAAGAAGTTCATACAAGGTAATCCGCGCCGGGATGTTGGCCAATTGAGCCAGGACATCAAAGCGGTAAGGCGCCGTAGATCCTTCCGTGATGCCCTTCTGAAGGGATCGAGAAAATCGAGTCTCCTTCTGTTTCTCCACGGGTTGTCTTGTGGAGGGCTTGGTTGGCTCTGCAGTTGATTGTGGAGGGATTGCCGCCGTTTCGCCATACTGCTTCAAGTAGGGCTGTCCTGAGCGGGTTCCCGTCATCGGTTGGTTAGGCTCCGCGGCCAAGACTATTGTTTCCTCCTCGGAATCGGTTAACGAGGGAACATCAGTCTCGGCTTCTCGAGAGGAGGCACACACCACATTGCAGGATGAAGCCTTTGCCTTGCCTTTGGATTTCCTGTTGGTCACAGTAGTCCATTGCCGTTCATTGACAAGGTCAGGGTGGACCCACATGATTTCCCCTTGAGGTGTGGGGACAGGTACCAAGCCTTTCTCTTGCTGCTGGTGAGGGTCTGTGTTGACCACTCTCAGCTCTCCTCTTGGGATAGGACTACTCCAGAGGGTGTCGGAGGTTGTCTTCCGAACTGGAGAACTGACGTCACATTGGCCGTCACATTCTTCTGCTCTGGTCGGAGCTTTAACACCTCCGCGTCAATCAGAGCTTGAAGGATGTCCTTGAAGACGTAGCAGCTTTTTGTAGGGTGCCCCAGCATCCTGTGGTACAAGCAATAGGTGGGATTGTTGGTCTTGCCGACCTCCTCGGGGCGCCTAGCTTCAGGGAGCTTCAGTCGGTTACTCTTGTTGAGTAGTTTAAAGAGTGAATCGACATGTTCCTCCTTAAAGGAATATTGCTTGGTGGCCCGTGGTTGGCTTGAAGAGCCACCTCCCTTGACCAGTTGAGGTTTAGCAGGAGGTTTGGTCTCTGCTGCCAAATTATCCTTCCGCTTTGTTTGGAGGGATGTGTCTGGCGCACGCCTTGTCGACCTTTCCGGCCTGGGCTTACCTTCCTCCGCTCTGACGCGGGCAACAATCTCCTCAGCCTGTTCACCTTGTTGGACTAATTGCTTCCAGGTGCGGCTATCAGCAACTTTTATTTGAGCAAGGAGTGAGGTTTAGAGATTGTGGCGGCATGTTTCCACCAGTGTGGTCTGGGTCATGCCGCTCGGACATCGGAGTGCCACGTTCCGAAATCTTTCCACGAAAGACTTGACAGACTCTCCCTTTCGCTGTTTAGTAGCCAAAAGGGTGGGCATCGTGACTTCCAAGTCATCCTCGAAGAAGCGCGTTAAGAAAAGCTTCTCCGCCCCAGTTCTTGATAGAACCTTCTGGGAGCTTCATGAACCATTCAAAGGCCAGCCCTTACAGGGTGCCGATGAACAGACGAGCCAGGATGGCGTCGTTATCTACATTCCCGATTTGGGATTTAAAGTAGTAGATGTGTTGGTTGGGTGACCCTTTCCCATCGAATGCTTGAAGGGTTGGAGCCTTGAACTTGGACGGGTATGGAACCAAGTCCCATTCAGCAGGATAGGGCCGGACCACCCCAGCTTCTTGGAGGCCTTTACGGTTGGTAAGGGCCTCGAGGCGTTGCTCCAATTGACTCATTCTTTTAGCATGAGCCTTTCCCTGGTCTTGGTCGCCCTTTACTTGCGACGAGGATTTGGACGAACTAGAAGTAGATCGCTGCCTCTCCTCAGAAGGTTCGGAAGATGAGCTTTCTCCCTTTCTCCTTTTGCCCTTCGTTTTTTTAGGAGGAGACTTCCTCCTGTCTTCGAGCAACTGTGCAAGCATTTGCTTGAGGGAGTCGATAGATTCATGCTGAGAAAGAATCATATCCATTTGTGCCTTCTGATTAAGACGAGAAAGGTATACTTATTATGAGTATAAAAATGTATTTGATGTACCCTTTCTTGTCTCCGCTATAGTATAGGACTATACCGAGTCGATTCTCAGGGAGAGCTCGCGATGGAAGCTTTGACGAGTGGTAGTGAAGTTATAAAACGAGAATTCTTCTCTTGCTTATAAAATTAATGAATCAAGTGAAAAAGAAAATAAAGAATGGATGGATATGTTCAAGATGGAAATAGTCGGAAAAGAATTCAAGAGTGAGATTTGGTATTCACAAGAAAAGGAAAGAAAACTTGTAAAAGAATAGATGAAAGAAAACCATGACTAGCTTACCTTGCTAACTTGCCAAGACTTACTAAACTCCGTGATAGTGAACGCGTGCCTCATGTTGTCACTCCATCGGCGTAGGTTCGTCTTGCGTGTTGATCTAATTACTTTCTCATGTTGATAAAGGGTGGTTTAACCCATCGGAGAAGAGAAGACCATACAACTTGCAAGATGAAATAAAGCAATCACCCATGAGTTAGTGAAGATGGCAAAGCTAGAGGTTAGCTAGTACATGGTAGGAAAATTAGCTACAAGCCATTAATGAAGTAAAGCAAAGCATGAAGTAAATTGCAAGAAGTAAAGAAAGCAAGTAAGAAAGCAAGTAAACTAAAACCAAGCTCAAGTAGAGGAAGGAGAATGGATGAATCCTTGTTGCTTCAAGTTGTCACTCCTTGATTACACAAGCTCTCTCTCTCACAATCTCTCTCTTTTACAAAGTATCTAGGGAAGAAGAAGAGGGACTAAAGAACTAAAACCTAGAGAAAAACCTATGAAAATTACAACATACTAACAATTTCTACTCTCTTCCCATTCTCCCTTTGCTCGCAGGTCCAGGTGAAGTATTTATAGGCCCCAGGTGAAGGATCCAGAACCTAGTTTGTTGGCGCAAAATCCGAGATCCAACTGCTTTAAAACTGCCGTAGATCTGCAAGGATTTCCCAGATTCCACCGCAAAATCTAGGCCGTTGAGCCCAGATTTTCTGTTGGGATCTTTTTGTTAGGTGGTTATCCACGTGGCCTTCTGGATTCTTCATTGGGCGCGCGGATCTCTCTGGATCTTGAATTCAAATCTTTGGCTTATCTTAATCTTGAATTTAATCACTTTAATTATTGCTAATTAAAGTGATTAATTTGCTATCTCTCCATTAGAGTATGTACCTGCAAATATGTAGAGAAGATGAGTAAAAATCATATATTTATTTATTAAATGCATGGGAATTATGAGGTAAAATATGCAATATTGAGTTACAATCACACCCCCACACTTATTCTTTTGCTCGTCCCGAGCAAAACAAAGAAGAAAAAAGAAAAACTATACTACCAATTTATTACACCACTTTCGCAGGTGACGCGATTGCACTGAGCGTGTGCAACAAGCCGTTAAACCTCTAGGTTACCCTAGAGGAGGAGTGTTGTCTCCTGAGGGTTTTCAGCGGATTACACCCACAAAATCCATAAAGAAAGAAGACAAATGTTAGTGTTTTGAAAATCTATTTTGAAAGAGAGACATGTTTTCGAACTATTTTTGCAAAAATATAAGTGATCTAAGGTCATAAGTCCACCTATAATCATTCTTTCTTAAACTTAGTCTCCATGCAAGATCTTGTCTTCAATTAAGGTAAGAATTCAAAATTGGATTGAATACTTTATCTTTCATAAAACCTAGATAATATGCACACCGTGCTCAGTGAAAATTTCTGGGATTTCAACTCTAACCATAAAGCCATTTATTATATATATTTATTTTTTTATTTTTCTTTTTTCTTCCCTTAGTTTAGGCTTTCTAGTTCACCCTTGTAACGAGCCTTTAACCGATGACTCCCAAACCAGTCGGTCTTAGGGCACCAGATGAGAAAACATCCCTCGGGTTTAAGGTCTCGAGTAAAAAAGCCACAAAACTAAAGGGGATTATTCTTAATCACCGTTAGGCGTGAATAATCATGCTTCTTGAGGCACAATTATCCAGCTTAATAAGTGAGATCACCGTTAGGCGTGAGTAATCATGCTTCTTGAGGCATAGTTATCCAGCTTAATAAGTGATCTTTTATTTATATTTTTTTCTTTTTTTTTTATTTATATGGCATTTTTGGTCTTTGTCTCAATCCCAAGAAATGTGTAAGTGTAAAGTGCATATTATCTAAGGCAAAAAATTCAAGATAAAAATATCTCCTCAATTTTACTTACTTAGCCTATAATTTCAAACAAGATCTATTATTTCAACTAGGTTTAAGATGTCATAATTAAGGCTTTCTTAATTTCTAAATACATCTTAATTTTCTTAAAAATAGATCAAAACTTTGTCTCTTATTTCAAAAAATTTTTATTTTATTTTTTTATTTTTTATTTTTATTTTCTAAAAGAAGTGTAAAAGAAAGAAGATCTAAAAATTCTATGTTAGTAAACCCTCCCCCACACTTATTTCATGCATTGTCCTCAATGCATCATGATATATGTATGCATGAAACAAAAATGAAGAGGGAAGGAAAAAATTACCTTAAGGTGGTGGTTCCGGTGGTGGTCTGATTGGTCCACGAAACATGACCCAATCATTATTACGTTGGGTTTTGAGGAACCCACCAAAAATATCAGGAATATGACCCATTAAAAAGATAAATCCTTGAAAGATTTTTATTAAGTACATGACCCCATCTAATTTCCAATTTTTAAAATAATTTCTGAGTCATTTTCATCAAGATCCTTGTCCCAAAATGGAATATGAAATGATAGAATGGTTGACTTGGACTCAGGAAGGACAGGAATTACTACCGACTCAGGGAAGTGAATGAAGTCAAGTAAAGGTTCAGGAGTCGAAGTGAGTTCAGGAATTTGGTCCAAGTCAAGAAAATGAAACTCAAATCCACAATCATGACCCCATGATGGAATGTGACTATCTAAGATTAGTAATTCAAGTTCAGGAGGGTTGGGAATCAAAACTGACTCTAAAATGTTACTCAAATTGGGTAACAAAACAGGAGTCAATAATGATTCAGGTATTTGAACTAAATCACAAACTTGAGGGTCAAAGTCACATTCCGCATTGAGTTCAATTCCACAAAAATGAGAACTTGTCAATTTGTCAATGGGATCTTCAAAGTGTATAATTGGTCAAGTTCGACATGATCCTTAAAGATGGGTGATTCAACTTCATTGTGAATTGGGAAAGGATCCAATGTCGACTCCGGAAAAGATTGAAGTGAGGTAAAGATACCGGAGTCATTACTAACTCAGGAAAAAGAATTGAATCACTAAGTTGGGGTTCAAGATCACATTCCTCATGTAGTTCAATAAAATGTGAACTTGCCAATTTATCAATGGAATTTTCAGAAGTGTAGATTGGTCAAGTTCAATGTGATCATCATAAAATATTGGTGATTCAATTTCACAATGGATAGGTACTGGATCCAATTCTGACTTGGGAAATGGATTGAAATCAGGTAAGGATATGGAAGTCATGATTGAATCAGAAAGTAAACTTGAATCATCAAGTGGAAGTTCAGGATCATGGTCAAGTTCAATTTCAGGAAAAGGAAAACTTGCCAAAATGTCTATGGGATCTGAAGGTTGGACAAGTTCATGTGAGTGTGCTGAAATAGAATCTGGACTTCCAAGACTACATGACTCTTTGGATTTAACAGAGTGGCTAGTGACATTAGAAATAGGATGAGAATGAAGAGTTTGGATCATCAAATCTAAGTCACGATTTCTAGCAGTTTGAGCATGAGTCATGTCTTCAAGCATCTTTCCATAATTGAGGATTTCATTATTTTGATGAAAAGATGAAGTGTTGTCTTGGAAGTGATGGTGAAATTGTGAGTCAAAAATGTGTGGAAGAGTGGACTCACACAAGAAATCATTACTCATAAATGGTTGTTCATTATGAAGAGGTGGAACTGAGTAAGACTCTTGAAAATACTGTGGAATTGGAGAGGCAAATGGTTCTGGAAGTGTCTGCTCAGCTCTCTGTAAATTGGCTTCTAAACTCCTTAGTAACTCAGATTTTTCTTCAAATGGTGGTTCAGAACAAGGAGTATATGAAGCGGAATCGGGAAATGAATACTGTGGACAAGGTGAATATGGTGGACAAGGAATTTGAGAATTTGACTCGGGGTACGTGAATGCCCAATTACTCGGTGAAGAGTTAAAATTATCTTGGAAATTATAGTTATCAGATGGGGGGTATGGGTCATATTGATTCGGATAAGGCCAACCCGGTGTATTTGGTTGGTGCATATTATAAAACACCGGGTTGGAATTATCCGAATATGGAGATGATGTGAAATATGGATTATTATTAGGATGGAAAGAATTGTAATTGTAAGCCATATCACATAATACAAACAAAAACAAACAAACAAACAACAAACAAACAAAAATTCTAACCTAAGTTAGTGTAGACTTATGACCTAGACGACTCCTAACTGATAGACTGTCCACGGGAGGTTTAGTGTAGACTCTAACCACAAGCTAATCAGCCAGGGAAGGTCAAGGTTGGTGGGAGGTTTTCCGTCAGAGACGTTCCTTAATTAAGTAACCACCACCCTTCGGGCTTTCGGCCCTCAACCCCTTTCCTAGACACTGATTTTGCAAGAGTTAAATTCCAACACTTTTCCCCCTTAGGATAATCTCCTAGATGAGTTCGAGATGTCCCTAGGGCCAACGTCTATTTTTTTAATTAAATTAGGCTTGGATTAGTGAGTGCTTGGATTGTGGTTTTCGGGCTAAGGAAAGGGTAATGAACTCCCTACCTTATCTTATTTATCGGTTATGCCCTTAAAATTGAATTGTGCAAGTGTACAAGAGATATAACTAAGATTCACTCAAAGCATGAAAATCAAGCAAGAGATGATTCCTAGTCTACATGCAATGCTTACGTACCTTGCCTCCAGCACTCTTCAACAGTAAAATTAAAAGAATTGAAAGACACGTGCCTAAAATGCAAGTGTCTAAATAATTTTTAACAATTTCAACCAATTTTTTACTGTTGTTTAATTAAGCAGGAGTATGGTGAATAATACAGGAAATTATGTATTGCAGCAGAAGTGTTTGCAGAGAAGAAAGCCCTGCAGAAAAATTGTGAGTAGTGAACTCAGTATTGCCGCAGATCTGCGGCAAAATCCCAGAATCTGCGGCAAAACTGAGGGATCCTGGTCTCTGCTTTCTAGAGCAGAGGCCCAGGTCCACTTATATGTCACTGCAATGCAAGATTTCTGTTTCTTCAACCTGTAACCTGCAACAGAGAAGAAGATTCGTTTAGTACTTCACTTTAAACCTAAAACGTTGCTCTCCCCGCAACGGCGCCATTTTGATTAAGACGAGAAGGTATACTTATTATGAGTATAAAAATGTATTTGATGTACCCTTTCTTATCTCCGCTATAGTATAGGACTATACCGAGTCGATTCTCAGGGAGAGCTCGCGATGGAAGCTTTGACGAGTGGTAGTGAAGTTATAAAACGAGAATTCTTCTCTTGCTTATAAAATTAATGAATCAAGTGAAAAGAAAATAAAGAATGGATGGATATGTTCAAGATGGAAATAGTCGGAAAAGAATTCAAGAGTGAGATTTGGTATTCACAAGAAAGGAAAGAAAACTTGTAAAAGAATAGATGAAAGAAAACCATGACTAGCTTACCTTGCTAACTTGCCAAGACTTACTAAACTCCGTGATAGTGAACGCGTGCCTCATGTTGTCACTCTATCGGCGTAGGTTCGTCTTGCGTGTTGATCTAATTACTTTCTCATGTTGATAAAGGGTGGTTTAACCCATCGGAGAAGAGAAGACCATACAACTTGCAAGATGAAATAAAGCAATCACCCATGAGTTAGTGAAGATGGCAAAGCTAGAGGTTAGCTAGTACATGGTAGGAAAATTAGCTACAAGCCATTAATGAAGTAAAGCAAAGCATGAAGTAAATTGCAAGAAGTAAAGAAAGCAAGTAAGAAAGCAAGTAAACTAGAACCAAGCTCAAGTAGAGGAAGGAGAATGGATGAATCCTTATTGCTTCAAGTTGTCACTCCTTGATTACACAAGCTCTCTCTCTCACAATCTCTCTCTTTTACAAAGTATCTAGGGAAGAAGAAGAGGGACTAAAAAACTAAAACCTAGAGAAAAACCTATGAAAATTACAACATACTAACAATTTCTACTCTCTTCCCATTCTCCCTTTGCTCGCAGGTCCAGGTGAAGTATTTATAGGCCCCAGGTGAAGGATCCAGAACCTAGTTTGTTGGCGCAAAATCCGAGATCCAACTGCTTTAAAACTGCCGTAGATTTGCAAGGATTTCCCAGATTCCACCGCAAAATCTGGGCCGTTGAGCCCAGATTTTCTGTTGGGATCTTTTTGTTAGGTGGTTATCCACGTGGCCTTCTGGATTCTTCATTGGGCGCGCGGATCTCTCTGGATCTTGAATTCAAATCTTTTGCTTATCTTAATCTTGAATTTAATCACTTTAATTATTGCTAATTAAAGTGATTAATTTGCTATCTCTCCATTAGAGTATGTACCTGCAAATATGTAGAGAAGATGAGTAAAAATCATATATTTATTTATTAAATGCATGGGAATTATGAGGTAAAATATGCAATATTGAGTTACAATCACCTTCTGGATTTGTTCTAAACGTCTAGCCGTTTCCTCAGGAGTGCCTGTCATGTAGGCGGAGGCCTCCTTCTCAACGGAAGAGTTTGAAGCCCGTGATTCCACTACGGCGGAGTGAGAATCATTCACTTTAATGCCATGGGCTAAGGCATTATAATCAATTGGGGGAATGGCCCCGGTCCGGGTGCGAGTGTGTCGGTACACTCCTTCCGGTTCAGAGTCAGATTCGTCAGAGCTGACTGCAGGTTGTTTTCCCTTGCTCCTGCTTGTCATATTCGCAGTGAGCTCCGGGTACTCAATGTCAGAGAAGGTTCTCCTTCTGTGGGAGCGCCTTCTTTTGGCTGACGGGGGAATCAGGGTCAGCTGTCTAACTAAAGACTGCTGGTGCACACCTGAACCACAACGGCACTCAGAAAGCATACGGATGAGCCGTTGGCAGCAACATGATGAAGTGACCTGATTGGCACTTCTTTTCTTCGTCAAGTAATCCCTCAAATCCACGGGAGGGGATCGAAGAGACTGGCCTCACAACGTCGAAGACAGGAGGCATCCATGTGCTGTATAGCCTGGACGCAGGCTTCAGGGACGCGATTTTCGCGCCGCGGCTGTAAGACGCGCGTCAGGCGTCTCTGTTGGGACGAGACGCGATTGCCGCGCTGCGGCTCGGCGCGTCGGGGCAGAGACGTTTGAGAGAGGATGGGCTGCTGGGCCCCACGCTTATGGGCGTGTGCCTCTCGCGCTTGACGAGGCGCAGAGGCTTCACCTTGGCGTTTGGTGAGTTGGTCTTCAGAGGTCCTAGCTTGAGGAGTCTCGCGTTTAGGCCGCCAAACGCGGACTTTTCGTGCTGGACGTGGCGCAGGCAAGGCGCCAGGTTGTACGTCGCGTCCAGCCTCAGTCGGACAACCAGAGGTTCCAACTTGTAGCTGACGTGCACGTCTCCTCTGACGACGCTCGGCATTTCGGTTGCGTCGTGGAGGTGGAGAGAGACCAACGACGACCTGATGCTGGACACCAGAGATTTGGACCACGCGGGTCTCCTGAGAGACATTGACGCGTGTGTTCAGTGCTGCGCGGTTGATCGCAGCAGTAGTTGTGCCTGAGATCACGCGGGCCTTCTGAGAGGTGTTGGCGCGTGTATCTTGCTTGGCACAGTTGGCAGCAGCAGCGCCCGAGAGAGCTTCAGATCGGGCTTCGGGGGCATTCCCCATCGAGACCCTGCGGCAGACGCGGGTCCTGGGGCTCTTGGAGCCGGAAGAGAGAAACTCTTCGTACTTTGCCTGGTCGAACTCGACAACGAGCGATTCGACCATCTTTCCCTCACGAAGGACGTCATCCTGCGCCACGATTTGCTCATCAGTGACAAATGAAGTCCCCAGCGGAGTCGCCATCTCTTGTTCGCAGAGGAAAAATTCGCGTAAAGTTTTTCTTGAATCAATTGAAAGTTTACAACGGATTAATACTCCGATTACAAGGGAGGGAGGATGTTGAGTCTTGAATCCTCCCTTTGTTTAGTGCTGGGTTCTTCGTGTGGCGGTGGAGAGTGAATCTTGTTCTCCGTTGACCGGATGACCGTCGGGATCGTCAGGGATCTTCTCTTGGCTGGTAGAAGGAGTAACACAGCTCTGTCTACCAAAACTCTCAAAGAGAAGGTAGGCAAAGGGCAACTCGTACGCAGCAAGCTTGTTGAAGAGTTTAGCTCTCTTTCTCCTGTCTCTGTCTTATTGTCGTCTAACTAAAGAAAATCTGACCCCTTCTTCAATAGCGACGGGGCTATTTATAGGGGTTCCAGGGTGAACGTGCCCCTAAAAATGCTCCACAACGAGGGGCTGACCTCCCCGCTATGTGGGCGGCGACTGGCCCCATAACCAGGGCGGTTATAACCGAGACGCGGGTGTCAAGCCCACGCGCCCTGATGTTGAGACGCGGGTGTCGAGCCCACGCGCCCTGATGTTGAGACGCAGGTGTCGAGCCCACGCGCCTTGATGTTGAGACGCGGGTGTCGAGCCCACGCGCCTTGATGTTGAGACGCTGCTTTTTAATGGCTTGTCTTTTAGTAATTTTTAGACAGCCTACAGTCATCAGAGAGGGACAGTGCATAACGTACCAAGCCATTAGGTACGTGTAGGGAAGCTCGACCCGAGGGTTGGGGCGCTTTACTATCGGCCTCCCCTCTGAGTCAACAATCGGCTTACCCTGGGAGTCGACAACCTTCTCTACCCTGCATAGACTCTGAACTAAGGCCCGCAACCCGCTTTGAATACCGGCCGCCATGACCGGGAGGAGGGCTATGGACTTACCATAAGCCAAGAGCACCGCCGGATACACCACGTCAACAACGATGACTTCATGTGACAGTGTCGGCACCACACAGCGCTTCAACCACAACATTAAGAAGCCCACTAACAGTGCCCGATTGGAGATAGGGGTCCAGGCTTGGTGATGGAAACTTTCAAAAACCGTATCAGGTTTGAAAGTATCCTCATTCGACTCTGTGGTGTAAGAGTCTACAGAAGCCTTGATCCTGTCGGCAATCTCTTCGTCAGAGCTGGGAGCCTGTCGGGTCACTGGTTGGTCCTTCTGATTGACACCATTAAACAAGTAACTTGCCCAACACAGTTGCTTAACTCCCCTCGTCCTCCAAGAAGTTATCTGGCCACAAATGTGGAAGTGACATAACACCTCCCAATAAGTCTCGTACACCCGAGGAAACTCTTTCCTCAAGAGGTGAAGCTCCTCAGAGGTCGGGACGTATTCCTCATAGGGAGTATCCCCCATTACCAGCCCCGAGACTTCGTGCAACTCATGCAGGGCAAGACCCATCTCTCCGACCGGAGTAAAGAATGTCTCCGTCAGAGGATTGTAACGCTCCAGGATCCCAAGAAATTTTGAGAACTCGGTGAAATGACATACTGTATGGCCCTGACCGCTTGGTACAATTCCACATTCTCCAACAGACCTCCAAGATCGGCAAGGACGAAACTCACCATCCTGCCCCACCAATACTTCTTAGTGGAATGAACCCACCCGAGCGGACGGAAATCGACCGAAAAATCACCCCCCACTTTCATGAATACGTGAGGAAGGTGGTGCCGAGTTTAGGAGTTTCTCCTACGGGTGCTCGGACCTGAGCAGCCCGAGAAACAAGCCGAAAGCCTCCTTCTCATGACCAGCATTATATACCTTCCTGGAGCCCAGGGTGCCGAGAGAAACTTCGGGGACAGATCGGGTAATCGCCCACACCATTGGCCGAGGGATAAATATATGCTGGAGATAAGATAATGGGTACATTCTCTCCATGTTCGGCAGAAAGAACCTTCTACCCTCTATCTGACGCAGCCATTTATAATCTCCGTCATGCAAGGTATAGACACCCTCGCTAATGTTGTCTTCGAAGAAGAAGGCAGGTTTCTTCATCGGAACGCGAGAATCCGTTGTGAATGCCGCGTCAGTCATGAGCTCCCGGAGGGTCGCCAGGTCAACTTTGGAGAGCCTCTCCCTTCGCTCCTTCGACTTGTCAGCAGTCACGGGAGCAGTCCTTTGCAGCACGAAGGTTAAATCGCGGTCAACACCACCTACGTGCCCGAAGTGGCACTTCTTGGAGAGTGCATTGGAGGAATATCGCACTGCATAAAAAATGACACTTGATCAGAAATCTAAATGAAAACGATTAAGTGTCTATAATTTGGACACAGAAGAGATCCCAGACGCAGAGATTGTCCAGATCCACGTCCGGACCTGAGGACCGCGGGGCCGGCATGGAGTCCGCGTTTTGAAAATCCAAGACTTATGAAAAATCTCTAAGTACTTGGACTTAGGCGCAAGATTCACGAAAACCAGCGTCTGATGTCACAAAGTGCAAGAAACAAGTCTGCGTCTGAATCTTTCACAATTAGAAATATTCTAGCTGATAAGTCCGGAACGCAAGGCTTACTGGGGCCCTGTGTTCAATAAACAAACGCATACTCGAGCAGAGAAAGCAGCAAGGGTCATCAAACCCACGCCTTGTTTATTAAACTCAAGAACCGCGTCTGAGAATCAAACATGGGCCCGAGCCCGCGTTGGCGGGTCTCCTTCAAAAAAGGGATTTTAGAGTTACAAGAACTCTGTAAACCCTTTTAATGGCGAAAAATTAAGCCTAATGGCATTATACCTGAAATAGGGCTTCCTGCATGGAGGAACCGCCCCTTTGAGTTTCGGCGACAATTGCCTTTGAAGACGAAGCAGTTTGCTTAGCCTTGGGCGCCATTGCGAATCAAAAATCTGATATTAGATGGAAGAAGAGAGAACAAGAAGCTCTTTTCTCAAACCCTAACAAAGGCGCTCGTAGACGAAGGGGAGACTAAATGATGACTCTCTCTCGACGACTGTTGCCATTTATAGGCACGGCGATTCGCAAAGATATGCGGCGCTTGGCTCGATGTCGAATCACCGCCTGACGCGTGGACAGTGCATTTAATGCAGCATGAAGTTCGCACGCCAAAAAGAAGGTGTCCCGTCGGTTCCACAGGACACGTGGCAGTGCACTCATGGTATGGCGCGGATTCGCACCCAACAGTCGTGCCTCTTCAATGGACGCATCCTTTCAGCACGGCCATAGTTGCGTCCAGAGAGTCGCGGCTTCACTCCAAAAAGATGCGTCTTTCTGAAGTTCGCATCCTTCCAACCCAAACAAAAATTGTGTCTGCCTTATGAAATAACAGTCGCGTTTTCATTCCAAAGATGCACCCTATGAAAGTCGCATCTTTAAAAAGCAGTACTATCCCTGCGTCTCAAAAGAACTGGCTTTCAGTCCTTACTTCTGCAAATCAGTTCAACAGTACACTGGCACAAGCAGACGACTGTCCACTCCTGGCTTAAAATGCACCCATGACAGACTTAAAGCAATCGGGGAGGTTTCGACTGTGCATCTAGACACTCAACACGATCAACTTTGGTGGCTTCAGAGAGTTTCACAGTACACTCACGAAGACCATACTCCAGATAAGATCAACCTGGAGCATTAACAGTCTAGTCATAAGGGAGAGTTCAGCTAGAGTCCAAAGTATTTCGAAATCCGTCCCACTTAACTGCGGAATGTCGAAAACTTTGGAGGGGGTTCTATAGGCTATCTAAAATCACTAAAAGACAAGCCATTGAAAAGTAGAATTCCAAGTTCTAGATGCAAAGCTAATTTTGGCCGCGTGTTAGCATCAAGGCGCGAGGGTCGAAACCCGCGTCACAGCAGCACCAAGGCGCGTGGGTTGAAACCCGCGTCTCAGTCGCATCAAGGCGCGAGGGTCGAAACCCGCGCCACAGCCGAACCAAGGCGCGTGGGTCGAAACCCGCGTCACAGCCGCATCAAAGCGCGAGGGTCGAAACCCGCGTCACAGCCGCACCAAGGCGCGAGGGTCGGAACCCGCGTCACAGCGCACCGCACCAGGCGCGAGGGTCGAAACCCGCGTCACAGCCGCACCAAGGTGCGTGGGTCAAAACCCGCGTCTCAGCCACACCAAGGCGCGTGGGTCGAAACCCGCGTCTCAGCAGTACCAAGGCGCGAGGGTCGAAACCCGCGTCTCAGTTGTAACCGTCCCGGTTATAGGGTCAATCACGGCCCACATAACGGGAAAGTTAGCCCCCATTACGGAGTGTTTTTAGGAGGCACGTACGCCCCTGAAACCTCTATAAATAGCCCCGTTGCTATGAAGAAGGGGTCAGATTTTTTTTGGGGAGAAAAGACCTCTGAGAGAAAGGAGAGAGAGTCCAACCATTCAGAAAACTTGCCGTGTTCAAGTTAGTCTTTGCCGACAATCTCTTTGAGAGTTTTGGTCGACAGAGCTGTGTTAGTCCGTCAACCACCCGAAGAGAAGAGCCCGGAAGATCTCAACGTTCACCCGGTCAACGGAGAACAAGATTCACTCTCCACCGCCACTGGAAGAACCCAGCCTTAAACAAAGGGAGGATTCAAGACTCAACATCATCCCTCCCTTGTAGTCGGAAAAACTGTTTTGTTGTAATCTTTCAATTGATCCAAGGAAATTTTACAGCGAATCCTTTTTCGATTTTCCGTGCGCGTACAGCAAGTCAATATGACGAATTATGAAGATGACGTGGAGAAAGAGGTCGAGATTAACGAGCTAAATGACTCAGACTTTGCTGAAGAGCAGAAAAACTCTGTAACTTACATTGATCAGAGATTGCGATGCAAGCAGAAGGCCCTCGACACTATGCAGCAACATCAAATCGTTTGCTCAAGGTGTTCGATCAAGAACAAGGTATGCAACCACATTATTGATAACAGAAGTTGCGAGAATATCATGTCTAGAGCACACATAGATCATTTGATGCTAGAGATGAAATCTCACTCTCATCCTTACACTATTGGTTGGATCAAGAAGGGCCCCTCTATCAAGGTAATAAATTTATGTTATATTCCTATTTCAATTGGTAAATTTTATTAAGATTCTATTGATTGTGATGTGGTTGACGTGAACAAATTTTATATTCTTTTGGGGAGACCATGACAACATGATGTTGCTGCAACCCACAGAGATAAAGAAAACATCTATATGTTCAATTGGAAGGGTAAAAGACTTGTCATGAGATCAATTCCACTTGTTCAAAGTTAAAAAAAAGAGCCTAAATTCATATCCATATGCAATCAAGGCGAATTTTTAGTAGAATCAAGGGAAACACAAAAAAATTGTTTTAGTGATCAAGGAAGAAGTTACTCTACCTACTTAAATTCCAAAAAGATGAAACAATTGTTGAAAGAGCTTAAAAAAGTTGTGCACGATGAGCTTCCAGAAGGATTATCATCCATGAAAGATATCTTACATCATATTCCGAAAGCAAGTCTACCTAATTCAAACTACCGAAGGAATCCGAAGGAGAATTAAGTTCTAGAGGAGAAGGATCAATTGAAGTTGGAGAAAAATAATGTACAGTATTAAGTGACAATTGACAAGAAAATACAGAAAAAACTTTGTGAGGAGAGAGATATGGAGATGTCCAAGACATTCAACGAGGCCGATCTCTAGGATTCTCACCCTCTTGAGAAACTATATCCAGATTATAATTCGAAGATGAGTTTTTTTAAAGAGAGAAAAACTGATGTAAGAAGGCAAAGTAGAAACAAGCATACCCAGGCCAGTGCTGTTATAAGGCTCATTCAGTTATCAACAACCTGCATGCAGAAGCGTTTTACAAGAGTTCAAATACAAAAAATTGCATTCTTAAATAAATCTAAATCTCTTGAAATATTCTTTAATTTGTAGTTCACATAATTTTCTTATAAAAACAAGCAAAGGAAGAGAAAGAAAGCTCAATGGAACATAAGTTTTTACAATACGAAAAATTAATACAGATAGGGAAGCAAATAACGCTGGCTAGATCTCGTTCTAGCACCAATGAACCATGAAAGATAATTTCTAGTAGGAAAAGCACTCGAATCCACAAGCAAGGATAAATAACTCGAATCCACGAGCAATTTAAAGAGAAAACTCAATTTTATTGATTATCAAAAGTTGAATCAAAAGTTGGATACTAAAAATAAAGATAAAAATGTCTTATGTAGACAATAAAAGAAGAATATTAGTCTAACTAGGAAACATAATTAAATAAAAGAAAATTAAAAAAATCAAAATTCAACTCAGAGTGAAAAACTAAATCCTACACAGATTCAGAAACCCTGTTATACAGCAGGGCTGTCGACAACAATCATGTCCCTGTCGAAAGAAAGACTATAAGATAACTGTAAAATAACTTGCAATTATGTAAGAAAGTTGCGATTCAGAATTTCTACTCCTGAAGTGTGTTTATAAGTTCATATTGGTGAAAAAATTTTCTTCAAAACAATCTTGACTGATACGTTTTGTAAATGATTCTATTTTTACTTTTCTACTTAAACAAAAACCTTGAACAAGACATGAGGCTCGGGCTTCTCACAACGCCACTCTATCCCTTTACCACTTTTAGTTAGATTTGAGGGAATAAATGAATTGATCAAGTGAATTTGTCTAAATGCTATTTAATTTTACAGTAAAAGGGTTTGGTCAAATTCTTGAACGTAGTGTTGTGGTCTTGTGGGATATCACAAGCTGAATTTGAAATTTTACATTTGAGAGCTTGATTTATTAACCAATTTTATTTTAAAAAATAAAATCTAACTTGAAAAAAAGTAACTTCTTAGAGAGTATGAATTCACATAGTAACACCTTTATTTCTTATGAAAAAAAATACTATTTAACTTGAATATACGTGAATTTCTTGCAATGTGACTCCTATATTGAGCTAGATCATTACAAATATTAACTTTTTTATTTTGAAATCTAACTAAACACCTTAACTAATCTCTATTGTCAAAAATTTATCTAAAAACTCATGTTAGCCTATAAAATAATTCTATATTGCATATATAGACAATGATATGTATTTATAATATTTAAATAGTTCTCATATTTGTTATAATGTCTATTAGAAATATAGATATATATGTATTTCTAGTTGTTGGAATTGAAGAATATAAAGGAAATCTTCAAGTTGAATTATGGCGAGATCCGTTGATCAAATCAACGGATGATGGTTGGAATGTATTCTCCTTCCATTTGTGATGAACGTGGTATATTCACATGTTCAATTCCGACTTCGAATGAATGAGATATTCAAGTCTAAAGATTGCCTAATTCAAAGTCTAAATGGGACTAAACTGTTGGAATGCCAACAGTTACGACTGTTGGACTGCCAACAGTTGTGACTGTTGGGTGCGTCAGTTGGGCAGCCAACAGTTGTGACTGTTGGGTCGAAAGGTTGCAATCTTTCGTTGGGTTCAGACCCGTTGGCCCCTCCTAGAGCGCTATAAATAGTGCTCCGGATTCTCAATTGGAAACACACCAACAACAACACCAATCTTCTCTTCTCTCTCTGAATTCTGAATTGCAAATTAAGTTTTGCATTCTGAATTGCAAAGTAGAGTTCTGAAGTGAAGTGACTTCCAAAAGGGAGTTTTGGAGTGACTTCCAAACGGGAAGTGGGAAATCCGTAACTCGGTTTCCGAAGCGACTTCCAACGGAGATTCTGCAAAATTGTTCTGAAAGAGAAATCAGAAAATTCAACATATTCTTTTATAAGAATTGTTGTCTGAATCTGGTACTTCTGAAGAAAGATATTCTTCTACCTTCCATCGTCCTCAACAGTGGGTGCTCCTCCAGAAGAGTAAGACAAATATTCATTTGAAATTTGTCATTATACCGCTGCTTTGCTAATCCTGTGTAGGTACTGGTTGACTACGGTTCGACCGTACGGTGATTTGGTAGTGCTATCCAAATACCGTGAAGAAGTGTTGTATCTTGGGAGACCAGCGTCCATTATCCCGTTAGCACCGGTGCGGGGGACGTAATTGTCTTAAGGAGATTCGCTCTAAGCGTACCTCACTTCAAATACTGTATAAGTGATTAAGTCCTTTATACAGGGATATACTTTACAGTATATCGAGACTGACTTGGATTCAGTCTAATTGGTGCTTAAACCAAGGAAGGAATTGAAAGGTGGTTCTTAAATTAAGGAACGTTCTATTGAACGGAAACCTCCCACCTGATATTTGCCGACCTGGCCAATTAGATTGTTGATATCTCAGTGATCTTGATTAGTTGT
>JAVJIF010021293.1:0-70072 GCA_038442645.1 Agave tequilana
CTTTCTGTTATATTTCGTATCCCCAGTTGGATCTTGTAGAAACTGAGAATACGCTTTGGATCTGTTCAGACTTGGGCTTTTCTCTTGTGGGCTTCTAAATGTTACTTTAATTCCTCAAAATCACAATTGTTGGGCCTCCTTCTCCATTAAACATTGGACCTGAAAAAGAGAGGAAAAAAGCAGTAAAAATCAAATATTTATTCAGATAAAGCAAAGCATGGTGGTAGAAAATGATGCATAAATGACTCCAATCATCACCCTCTTTAAGAATCTCCCGAACAAAGTGAAAGTTGACGTCAATGTGCTTCATCCTTCGATGATATACCTAGTTCTTTACCAAATAGGTAGCACTCATGCTATCACAGCTGATTTTCAACAGATCTTGGTCAATCCCCAAGTCATCGAGCACCTTTGAAGTCAAATTGCCTCCTTCATAACCTCTGTCATAGTCATATACTCGGCCTCCATAGTAGACAATGCGACGGTAAATTGTAGAGTAGAGTGCTAGCTTATCTGCGCTTGGGATAGTGTAAACACATATCCATTTGTTGATCAGAGTTTTGCAACGTCTCCAGCGTAGTCAAAATCAATGTATCCGATACACTCCTGCTTACCCGTAACATCTTTTTTGAATACTAAACTAACATCTATAGTACCTTTTATGTACCGTAAAATCCATTTCACTGCCTCCCAATGCTCCCTTCTATGATCATGCGTGTATCTGCTAACCATTGAGACAGTGATTAGTCTCCAAAAATTACATATTTCATACCACATCTTCACATTTATTCAATATTAAATTCTGTTAATAATATATCTCTTGTATGTTCTAGGTTTATGGCATGAAATGAAGAAGCCCAAAAATCTCATTTATTTGGTGATTTTAGAGCCTAAATATCCCATTGACTTTGGAAGCTATCTGCCAATTCTGAGAGTAGAAGCAGATAAAGTGACATGAGGTACAAGGAGTGGTGTGCAGCAAGAGGCTGCACACCCTGGCGCAGCGCACACGGCCCAAAATGCCACACGTGGCCCCGTATCCTTCCCTAGTGCCCCCCGTTGCCTATAAATACTCCTTGTTTTTAGAATTTCCACGGAGAGCGTTTTTTAGGGTAGTTTTTTTTTCTCTTTAGTGTAAGTTAGTTCTTCTTATTCTTCTTTTATATTTTTCATTTTTGTAGATCATGTAATAGGAAAGAATATTCTTAGGATGAAGTTTAGAGTGCTTGTATAGAGAGTGACACTCTATGAAAGGTTCTCTCTTATCTCTACTTGTTTTCTTTCTTTCTAACTCTTTACATGCTTTGCTTTTTCTCTCATGGCAACTAACCGCTAATCACTAACTTACTAACTCCTTACTTGATAATCCGAATGAATCTAATAGCCTTTACTTGGCCTTGCTCTTGTAATAGCCATTGATGGCTTATGATGATGGATTCTAACACTCTGACATCTTACTCTCTAACAAGCTAATATTACTTATTCCATACATATTTTAGTTTTGTTTTGATGGTTTTAAGTACAGCTTACACTTGTTTGTTGAGTTTGAATGTGAAAGTGATCTTATGGGTCATACTTTGAAAGCTCTTGAATTAAGGACTAGTGATGGCTAAGGATACATGTGAGGCAACTATCACTAAGAGGTTAGCATATTAGTGGGGCCATTAGTATTGATTAGAAAAGGATAGTGTGGTAGTTTGCACAAATATTCAATGAAAGAGAGAAGGTTTAGAGTCAACCTTAGGTGCTTGATTACTCCACAATGTCTTTAAAATGATTAATGTATCCTTTCCAAATCACCGTAGTAGCACAAGCTATACGGGTCGAATCCACAAGGAAAGCACGATGGAAGCTTTACGGTTTAATGTGAAGATAGAAAACGAAGGTTCTTCTTTGTTTTAAAGAATGCAAAAACATGAAAAAAGAAATGAAAGAATTGGTGGTTAGTTTGTACATGAAATGAAAACTATGAAAATAAAATGAAAAGAATCGAAGACAAGATTTGCTTTGGAATTATACTAAAAGAGTTAAAACTTGTAGAAGACTTTTGGATGAGAAGAGCCATGACTAGCTAACATTACTAACTTGCTAACTTGCTAATCTCCGTTAGGGTGATGCTTGCCTCATGTTGATTCATCGGCATATGTTTGTCTTGTGTGTTGGTCTAGTTACTTTCCCACTTGATTGACGGTGATCTTCTTGGAATTGTCTTGTAGCCTCATTGATGTCATAGGCCTTCAAGATAGACTTTCAATGGTGGAATCAAAAGAGTTGCCACTCAAGGGATGCTAAGGAAGAAGATACAACATTCATTAATTGAAGTAAGAAGTTGTACAACAAATAGTATATGGTTGGTGATCCATCTCCATGTTCCATCAAGGCACTTGTTCTAAAGACAAGGCTCTAAATGAGCACACATGATCATATGGAGAATTACAATAAGAGATTGCCAAGCATGAAGTAACCCCATCGGGGATGAAAAAGACTCAATCAATTGCAAGATGAAGAATTAGCATTCACCCAAGAGTTAGAAGTTAAGCAAGATTAGTTGTTAGCTAGTCATGTTAGAAGAAGTTAGCTACTAGCCATTACAAGAAAAGAAAGCAATTCATGAATAAGAGTGCAATGAAAGTAAAGCTTGAATTAAAGAATGCAAGTAAAGTACTAGAAAATGTTCAAGTAGAGAAAGGAGATTGGATTAAACCTTGCTTCACAAGTTGTCACACCTTGATTTACACAAGCTTTCTCTCTCTCACAATCTCTCTTTTTGCAGAATTTTCTAGGGAGGAGAAGACTAAGAGGAATAAAACCTAGAGAAAAATCAAAATACAATCTCTTTCTCTATTCTCTCCTCTCTCCTCTCTCTTCTCTGGTTTTGCGAAGGCCCTGGTGGTGTATTTATAGCCTCAGAGAGAAGCCCCTAGAGCCCAGGTTGTTGGAGAGAATCTCGGGCTCAACGGCCTTGTAACGGTCGCAGAATCGCGGCAGTTGCTGTGGATATGCGGCAGAATCTTGGCCGTTGAGGCCGAGATTTCTGGTGCGAGTTTGTTACAGGTGTTAGCCACGTGGACCTTCTGGAAGTCTGACTTGGCGCGTGGATTTCTGCAGATCCTGGACTCAACCTTTGGGCTCTCTTTTGGGCTTTGATTTATTTTCCTTTAATTCTTGATAATTAAAGGGATTTTGGGCCTTTTCTCTATTAGAATATGGACCTGCAAAAATAGAGAGAAAAATATTAAAAAATCACATTTTATTTACAATATGCATGGTATGGATGTGGTAAAATATGCAAAAATGAATAACAATCACACCCCCATACCTAGCTTTTGCTCGTCCTCGAGCAAAAAGAAAGAAAAAGAAAATCCTAACTAGTTTATTACACCACTTTCGTAGGTGACACGATTGCACTGAGCACGTGCAACAAGCCGTTAAACCTCTAGGTTACCCTAGAGGAGGAGTGTTGTCTCCTGAGGGTTTTCAGCGGATTGCACCCACAAAATCCATAAAGAAAAATAAAAGGGTTAGTGAAAATTTTGATCCATGTTTTAAAGATTCTCACTTAAGTTATAGGTTTCAGGTTACCCTAAACTTGTCATTCCTTTTATAAGTGTCTATTTAGAGTTTTGTTTTCATCTTAGGTTAAGTTTTTAGGGAAAAGATCAAAAACCGGATTTTGCATCAATCCTAGGATATATACATCTATAGATATGAAGGATCTTTCTTAGACTAAGTTCATTTATTTACTAATATATATAACTTTTTTTTATATATATACAATATTTATTTATTTACATTTTCTTAGCATCCTTAGGCTTTCTAGTTTACCCTTGTAACGAGTCTCTTACCGATGACTCCCAAACCAGACAGTCTTAGGGCACCAGATGAGAAAACATCCCTAGGGTTCGATGACTCGAGTAAAAAAGGCCACGAAGGAATTTAAGGACTTAACCACTTTTAGGCGTGATTAGCAATGCTTCTTGAGGCACGACTAACCAGCTTAATTAGTGGCTAAGTAATTATTATTTATTTATATACATATTTATTTTTTTATATATTTTTTTCTTTTCTATTTTTTTATTATATATATATGTAAATAAGTCACAAAGTCTTTGATTAATCCTTCAATATGTTTAATGTATATATCCTAAAGAAAGAATTAAAATCTAGTAATTTTTCTAATCCTTTATTACTTAACCTGAAAATCTGACAAAACTCCTCTTTTCGACTTATAATTAGAAATCTTAGTTTAGAGCTTCCTTAATCTCTAAAGTTAAGTTTGATTCTTTAAGCATGGATCAAGAATTTCCTTTTTTTTTTCTTTTTTTCTGTTTCTTTTTTTTTAAAAAATAAAATCTAACAAGAAAATAGAAAATCTAAAAAGAAAGGTAAAATCTAAAAGAAAATAAAAACCTAAAAAGAAAGTGAAAATCCTAAAAATAAAAATAAAAAACCTAAAAAGAAAATGAAAAATCCTAGGTTAGCATCTACCCCCCATACCTATCTCATGCATTGTCCCCAATGTATGCAATATGAAATGATGCATGAAATAGGTAAAGGTATGAAGCTACTCCCTCCTTCGCTTTGGACCAGCAGTGGTGCTAGGTCCACCGACTGTGATCGTCTCAGCGCACCCTCGATACTATCCAACCTAGAGGATTGCTCCTCTACCTTCTTCCTAAGACGAACCTGCCCCCGAAAGATCTTCTTCATGCCCCTCCAGATGGTGGACATGAAGGCACTGAATCAGATGGGGGGTCCTGCCTCCAGAATTGCGGCTCATCTTCTTCCTCTAAGCTTTCCTCCGAAGAGGACTCCACCGGTATATTTCAGGTTGGACACTAGGTGTCCAAACCGCGTGCAAACAACTGTTATATGAACTGGTTGGTCTCTCTGCATTAAACAAACACTCGGTCAAAAGAATCAAAGACATCGTCCGGTAGGAAGGTCCTACACAGACGTGTAATCAGGATGGGATGGGTATTTGGCACCCCGAGTGCGGGAGGAATTGGTAAGGATTGCATGGAAGATGGCCTTATTTAAACAAATCGTGTGTTGCCGAGTCATCAAATCATGAATTATTTGCAACACTGGTCTGTTAAGGATGTGGCATGTTCAAGCCCTAAAATGTTGCGTTGGATCCAGCGTCCAACGCAGTGCACATTTCTAAAGGTGGTGTTAGCTTTGAGCCCACGGTCCTGCTCTGTGCAGCGAGCCCCCATGATTGTCATGTACTCTATCAGTGGCAAGGGGTCGCTATGATGGGGGTGACTTGGACATTAGTAATTTCCTCAAGGAGAGGAATTGTGATAAAGATGTCCCCTAACGGCATATGGACTACAAATTGGTACGTCTCATAACTAACAGATGCATGATAAAGTGCATTATAAAATGTAGTGACTAGGTCAGGACAGTAATATGCATCATTCTCACTGTTATCATATACCAGAGAATACCAATTTCATGCATGTATTGATCAACAAATATGTGTCCATACCCCCCATGATCATTCAGATTTTTGAAAAATCTTTTTCCACAAACAGATTTGGGCCATGTGTAATAGTGTAAATTAAAGCAATGGATCAAGAGATGAAAGATCAAACCACCCCCGAGTTCGTGGGGGGAAATCCAAAGTCGGGTGTTCAGAGACACAGGTGACAGATTCTGGAAGAGGTGATACTGGATCGGCCACCAGAGAAAGGATTCGACTGGCCAGAGATTTTTCAGCGCTCCAGATGTGGCAGGACAGCCGCAGATCTGCGGCAATGGTTGCAGGATCGCGGCAAACAGGAGGGTTATGTGGAAGTGGAAGAAACTGAAGGCGGCGCTTGAGGAGAGGAGTTAAGATCTGAGAGGATTTGCGTGTGAGGGTAAAAGAGTAGGGTTAAAGAGATATTTATAGAGAGGGGAAAAGTTGAAATTCCAATTTACCCTAGGTAGAAAGGGATATTTACAAACCTAGGGGAGTATTGAAATATGAAGATTGTGAAGGAGTGGGACTATCACAAAAGTCCTACCATTTTTTTTTTATTATTTTTGATTTTTTTTTTTTTTGATTTTTTTTTTATATTTTTTATTTACAAAAGTGGTCCCAAAAATGATATACAGGGAAACCTGGGAGCTGTACAGACAGAATGGTCACATATAAACTGGGTCGCAAAGACCCAATTCATGAACTTCTTGTGACAATTCAGTGGTAGGAATGGCTTTAAACGTTGACCGTTCACAGTGAATTTATTGCCATTATTTGGATCAAGAATCTCAATAGCACCGTGTGAGAAGACATTTTGCACAATGTATGGTCCTGACCACCTGGTTCTCAATTTACCAGGAAAAAGGTGGAGTCGTGAGTTGTACAACAGAACCTTTTGTCCTGAGACAAAAATTTTTCGGTGAATGGATCTATCATGAAAAAGCTTGGTTCTGTGTTTTGTGATCCGAGCATTGTCATATACCTCATTTCTTAGCTCTTCTAGCTCGGATATTTGCAACTTCCTCAAGGCACCGGCTTTATCCAAATCCAAGTTCAGCTGCTTTAAAGCCCACATAGCTCGGTGTTCTAACTCCACAGGCAAGTGAAAAGGTTTTCCAAATACAACTCGATATGGAGACATACCGAGGACAGTTTGTAAGCGGTCCTGTATGCCCATAAGGCATCAGTGAGTTTGATGGACCAGTCTTTACGGTTCTGTCCAACAGTTTTCTCCAAAATGAGTTTTATTTGTCTATTCGTGACTTCAATTTGCCCGTTGGTTTGAGGATGGTATGCCGTGGATAATTTTGAGAAATAGAGTATTTGCGCATCAGGGTTTCAAAAGCCCGATTGCAGAAATGACTTCCATTATCACTTATTATCGCACGGGGGGCTCCGAAGCGAGAGATGATATTTTCTCGTAAAAACTTGATGACAACTTGGTTGTCATTTATCCTTGTTGGAATTGCTTCAGCCCATTTCGAAACATAATCTACGGCTACCAAAATGTATTGGTTACCATTGGACAGAGGAAAGGGTCCCATAAAGTCGATGCCCCAGAGGTCAAAAATTTCGACCTCCAAGATGGGTGTAAGGGGCATCATGTCTCTCCGTGTAATTCGACCCGTCATTTGACACCTATCACATAGCTTGCAGAAATTGTATGCATCCTTAAAGAGAGTTGGCCAGTAGAATCCACTCTGAGGTACTTTCTCAGCAGTTTTTCGTGGACCAAAATGTCCACCGCAAGCTAGCTTGTGACAAAATGTCAAAACACTCTGATGTTCATCCTCAGGAAGACACCTTCGTATTATTTGGTCAGGACAATATTTGAATAAATACGGTTCATCCCAGAAGAAGAACCGCATTTGATGTATGAAACGGTGTTTTTCCTGGCCTGACAATGAGAAGGTATTTGCCTGGTAGCAAGGTAATTCACTATGTCAGCATACCAAGGCTCTCCACACATCACAAAAATGTGTTCGTCAGGGAAATCGTCATTAATTGGTATTCTCTCCTTTGGTGCATTTGGGATTCTAGACAAGTGATCAGCTACCACATTCTCAACGCCCTTTTTATCCTTAATTTCCAGATCAAACTCTTGCAAAGAAAAGTATCCATCGAATAAGTCTTGCCTTAGCATCTTTCTTTTGCATTAAGTACTTTAGGGCGGAATGATCAGTGAAAATAATCGTCCTGGACCCTAGCAGATATTGGCAAAATTTTTCCAACGCAAAGACAACAGCTAAAAATTCCTTTTCAGTAGTTGTATAATTGAGTTGGGCTTCATTTAGCGTTCTGCTAGCATAATAAATTACGTGTTGCCTAGTATCAATACGCTGCCCTAAAACAGCGCCGATAGCAAAGTCCGAGGCATCACACATAATCTCAAAAGGCTTGGTCCAATCAGGTGCAGAAATGATAGGTGCTGAGACAAGTCTACTCTTAAGCTCCTTCCATGATTTTGACATTCTTCATCAAATATAAAGGGTACATCCTTTCCTAAGAGATTTGTCAAAGGTCTTGCAATGTTGCTAAACCCTTGAATAAATCGTCTATAGAAGCCGGCGTGCCCTAAAAATGATCTAATGTCCTTTAAGCATGTTGGTTCAGTGAGCTTTGTTATGACTTTCACTTTAGACTTGTCCACCTCAATTCCTATATGTGAAACTTTGTGCCCAAGAACAATTCCTTGCTTGACCATAAAGTGACACTTTTCCCAGTTAAGTGTCAAATTTTTTTCCATACAACGTTGTAGAACCAACTTCAAATGGTACAAGCATTGTTCAAAGGAATCACCATAAATCAAAAATTCATCCATGAAAATTTTCAGAAATTTCTCCACCATGTCTGAAAAAACTCAGCATGCAACGTTGAAACGTTGCGGGAGCATTGCATAGGCCGAAGGGCATCCTTCGGTATGCAAATGTTCCAAAAGGACAGGTGAAGGTGGTTTTGTCTTGATCCTCGGGAGCGATCGGGATTTGATTATATCCTGAATATCCATCCAGGAAACAGTAGTACTCATGTTCGCTAATCTCTCGAGCATTTGGTCAATGAACGGAAGAGGAAAGTGTCTTTACGTATGGTAGTGTTCAACTTTCTGTAATCGATACAAACTCGAATCTTCGTTGGAAGACGTGTTTGTACCAATTCTTTCTTATCATTTTCTACCACAGTAAATCCTGATTTCTTGGCACAGCGTGAACTGGACTTACCCACTGACTATCGGATATGGGATAGATAATCCCATTATCTAACAGTTTCAAGATCTCGTCTCTAACGGCTTCCTGCATGATTGGGTTTAGTCTACGCTGTGGGTCTCGTTTTGGCTTGGCATCTTCCGTCAAATGAATCTATGTTGAACTATGGAAGGACTAATCCCTTAATGTCAGCCATGGTCCAACCAATGGCTTCCCGATTTTCTCTTACACAGAAAGAAGATCCTCTTCTTGTTGTTTAGTGAGATCAGATGCAATGATTACAGGAAAGGATTCCTTCTCATCCAAGTACTTGTACTTGAGATGGTCGGGAAGAACCTTAAGCTCAGAAAAAGGGACAGGATCTATCACTGGTTGTTCTTGGTGCAAAGGAAGAAGAGGGGTGGAATTAGTAGCCCATTCAACAGTTGACTCAACAATCTAATCAAGGTTGAAGTCATCAGACTCCAACTCAAATTCCTCTTCAGACTCATACTCAACCTCCTCTCATCATGTTCACTTGTCAAACCTTCTATCAAGTTTACTTCGAAAGAATCATTGTCAAAATCCCTAGGTTGCTTTCCCAGATGGAAAACATTCACTTCTTTTGTCATATCTCCGAAGGTTAGACGCATCGAGCCATTTCTACAGTTGATGATCGCGTTTGCGGTGGCTAAGAAAGGACGTCCGAGAATGACAGGTGTCTGTGCTCTGTGATTTTGTACGGGTTGTGTCTCAAGAACGATGAAGTCTACGGGGTAAATGAATTCCCCACCCGTATTAAACATCTGTAATCTCCCCCTTGGGAATCTTTACAGAGCGATCAGCCAGTTGTATCGTCATTTGGGTCGGACGAAGGTTGCCTAACCCTAATTGCTGATACACGAAAAGGGGAGAAGATTGATGCTCGCGCCCAAGTCAAGCAAAGCCCTACTTATGGTGGTCTGTCCTATGATGCAAGAAATGGTTGGGCTCCCTGGGTCTTTGTATTTCACAGGGATCGGACCATTGAGCAGTTCACTAATGTTGGAAGCCAGGAAGACTTTTTTAGGGACATTTGCTTTTCTCTTCTTGGTGCACATTTCTTTTAGAAATTTGGCGTAGGATGGAACTTGTTGTATGGCATCAAGGAGAGGGACATTGATTTGGACTTGGTTGAATATCTCTCTTATCTTCTCCATGTGAGCATTCATCTTTTGATTTGTGAGCCTATTGGGAATGTACAACAGGCTTGTATGTTTGCTCATCAATCTTTTTCTTTTCCTTTGGACTGGGAAGTGGATGGTTGTGTGCTTGAAGAAGAATTGTCTTGAATGGGTTGGATTGGAACAGACGGTGGTGGCTTTGACACAGATTTGGGGGGTTGATTTGAAATCTTGTTATCTACATGCTTTCCAGATCTAAGGATTTGAATAGCTTGGCATTGGCTGGGGCCCAGTCTTCAAGTTCGTGCAGGGGAAAGTGAGTTTTGGGATTGGGCACTGGTTGGCTAGGTAGCATTCCTTTTGTCATTCATTCAGAGAGTTAGCCAACTGCCCTATCTGGATTTGCAATTTATTCATATTCTGCTGCTAATTGTTCATCATTGAAGCTTGGGTCTTAGATAAGGTCTCTATCATTTTTTCCAAATCAGAAATTCTCTTGTCTGAAGGATTTGGTGGTGGATGATGCTGATACGGGGGCTGAAAGTTTGCTGGGTAAGGTACTGGATTTTGATATGACTGGAATCTTGGTGGACTTTGGTATGAATGGACATTTAGTAGGTTCTGGTGGTAAGTCAGTGGATGAGACTGAGCAGGGTATTGTTGTGGAAATGGTTGCCTCGGCTGCTCAGTGCCAGACTGACTCCAAGAAAAGTTTGGATGGTTTCACCATCCCAGATTGTATGTTTTGGAGTAAGGATTGTAAGTGGGTCTGGTGTATGAGGCATTCGTACTCTCCTGAAACATTTGAGTTTGATATACAGGACACTCCTCAAACAGATGATTAAGATCATGGCAATAGGTAAACCCGGGTTGACCACAGGTGATGGACTGGCCACAGGTGATGGGTTGACCTGGTTACAGCAAAAGATTCCCTAGACTCAAGCAGTTCAATCCTCCTCATCAGTTGTGTTATCTTGGCCTCGGTAGCTATAGAGGACTCAATGGAATGCATACCGGTTCTGGAAGTGGTGGGAGTGGGTTTGTCAGGACATGACTCCCACTGAATCGTTTTTTCGGCTAAGGCTTCAAAGAGATCCCACCCCTGGTCTTCATTTTCTTTAAAATTCTCCTTGGCACATGGTTTTAAGGAGTGTTTTCGTTTGGTAATCCAGTCCATCATAGACAATTTGGCATTGACGCCATTCTCTATGTCATGATGGGGACAAAGGGCTAGAAGGTCTTTGAAGCGTTCGAAATACTTCCAGAATGGTTCATTGGTTTCCTACTTGAATTGCATTATGTTTTTCCTCATGAGGGCTGTCTTGTGGATGGGATAGAATTCTTAAGAAAGACTTTTACAAAATCATCCCATGAAGATATGGAACTGACGGGAGATTGTAAAGCCATTTCTTAGCGATGTCTTTTAACGCAAAGGTATGAACCTTAACCTAACAGCGTCCTCGGTCAATTGGAAATCTTCATCATTACGCATACTTCTTCAAACTCTCGAATGAAAAAATACGCATCTTCAGATTCTAAGCCATGAAATTGGGGAAATGTATTTATGAATTGTGGCTTCAGCTCAAGATTATTTCCATTGGTTGTGGGGAGAAGAATGCATGATGGAAGTGATGTGCGAATCGGGTAGAACTTGTCTTGCAACGAAGTGTGGTTTTCCATGGTTGGGAATGTGTCGAGTGGTGTATGTGCAAGTGTAGAAATTCTCACTAGCCTAGCAGAAGTTGGATCCCGGTACCACACTCTTGCATACACAATCACAGTCAACGTGTACCGATCACACAAGCGAGAAAAAAATGAAAATAACAAACAATAAAAGAAAAATCAATCCAAGCTATCTAGGATTCCTGGACCTAGACGACTCCTAACTGATTAGATCGTCCACGGAGGTTTAGTGTAGACTTTGACTACAAGCTAATCAGCCAGGTCAGGGCAAGGTTGTTGGGAGGTTTTCCGTCAAAGACGTTCCTTAATTAAGTAACCACCAACCTTCGGGCTTACGGCCCTCAATCCCTTTCCTAGACACTGATTTTGCAAAAGTCAATTTTCAACACTTTTCCCCCTTAGGATAATCTCCTAAGTGAGTTGGATGTCCCTAGGGCCAACGTCTATCAAATTTTATTACAAGCTTGGGATTGTGAGTGCTTGAAAAATGATTTTCGGGCTAAGGAAAGGGTGATGAAATCCCCCACCTTATCTTATTTATGGGTGATGCCCTTAAAATCAGTTTGGTGCAAGTGTACAGTTATAAGCAGACAAAGTTTACTCAAAGCAATTAAAATCAAACAAGGAGTGAGTCCTATTCAATATGCAATGCACACGTACCTTGCATCCAGCACTCTTCAACAGTAAAGTAAAAGAATTGAAAAGACACGTGCCTAGAAATGCAAATGTCTAATCAATTTTTAACTTTGCAACAAATTTTTTACTGTTGATTATTAGCAGGCATAAGGTGAAGCATACAAGAATTTAAGTATTGCAGCAGCTGTATTTTGCAGAGCAAGCAACCCTGAAGAAATTTGGTCAGTAGTTCACTCCTCCTCGCCGCGGATCCGCGACTTTGGTCGTGGAATCGCGGCAATTCAGAGGGCAACTGGTTTCTGCTTTCAAGAGAAGAAGCCCAGAGCCACTTATATGTCACTGCAATGCAAATTTTCCTGTTCTCTTCACCTGTAACCTGCAACAGAGAAGAAGATTCATTTAGTTCTTCACTTGAAATCAAAACCGTTGCTCTCCCCGGCAACGGCGCCAAAAATTTTGATTAGAAAAATGATAGTGTGGTAGTTTGCACAAATATTCAATGAAAGAGAGAAGGTTTAGAGTCAACCTAGGTGCTTGATTACTCCACAATGTCTTTAAAATGATCAATGTATCCTTTTCAAATCACCGTAGTAGCACAAGCTATACGGGTCGAATCCACAAGGAGAGCTCACGATGGAAGCTTTACGGTTTAATGTGAAGATAGAAAACGAAGGTTCTTCTTTGTTTTAAAAGAATGCAAAAAACATGGAAAAAGAAATGAAAGAATTGGTGGTTAGTTTGTACATGAAATGAAAACTATGAAAATAAAATGAAAAGAATCGAAGACAAGATTTGCTTTGGAATTAATACTAAAAGAGTTAAAAACTTGTAGAAGACTTTTGGATGAGAAGAGCCATGACTAGCTAACATTACTAACTTGCTAACTTACTAATCTCCGTTAGGGTGATGCTTGCCTCATGTTGATTCATCGGCATATGTTTGTCTTGTGTGTTGGTCTACTTACTTTCCCACTTGATTGACGGGTGATCTTCTTGGAATTGTCTTATAGCCTCATTGATGTCATAGGCCTTCAAGATAGACTTTCAATGGTGGAATCAAAAGAGTTGCCACTCAAGGGATGCTAAGGAAGAAGATACAACATTCATTAATTGAAGTAAAGAAGTTGTACAACAAATAGCATATGGTTGGTGATCCATCTCCATGTTCCATCAAGGAACTTGTTCTAAAGATAAGGCTCTAAATGAGGCACACATGAATCATATGGAGAATTACAACAAGAGATTGCCAAGCATGAAAGTAACCCATCGGGGATGAAAAAGACTCAACCAATTGCAAGATGAAGAATTAGCATTCACCCAAGAGTTAGAAGTTAAGCAAGATTAGTTGTTAGCTAGTCATGTTAGAAGAAGTTAGCTACTAGCCATTACAAGAAAAGAAAAGCAATTCATGAATAAGAGTGCAATGAAAGTAAAGCTTGAATTAAAGAATGCAAGTAAAGTACTAGAAAATGCTCAAGTAGAGAAAGGAGATTGGATTAAACCTTGCTTCAGAAGTTGTCACACCTTGATTTACACAAGCTTTCTCTCTCTCACAATCTCTCTTTTTGCAGAATTTCTAGGGAGGAAGAAGACTAAGAGGAATAAAACCTAGAGAAAAATCAAAATACAATCTCTTTCTCTATTCTCTCCTCTCTCTTCTCTGGTTTTTGCGAAGGCCCTGGTGGTGTATTTATAGCCTCAGAGAGAAGCCCCTAGAGCCCAGATTGTTGGAGAGAATCTCGGGCTCAACGGCCTTGTAACGGCCGCAGAATCGCGGCAGTTGCTGTGGATATGTGGCAGAATCTTGGCCGTTGAGGCCGAGATTTCTGGTGCGAGTTTGTTACAGGTTGTTAGCCACGTGGACCTTCTGGAAGTCTGACTTGGCGCGTGAATTTCTCCAGATCCTGGACTCAACCTTTGGGCTCTCTTTTGGGCTTTGATTTATTTTCCTTTAATTCTTGATAATTAAAGGGATTTTGGGCCTTTTCTCTATTAGAATATGGACCTGCAAAAATAGAGAGAAAAAGATTAAAAAATCACATTTTTATTTACAATATGCATGGTATGGATGTGGTAAAATATGCAAAAATGAATAACAATCAGTCGTTAGTAGCCATTGATTTCTTTCATTTTTACTTTGTTTTAGAAATACATACAAAAAATCATAAATACCTTCTCTTCAATATTTCTTTTTTTCATCATATACTTCTCTTTTCATTTTTTGTTTTCTTTTCTTTTAATTCTTTGAAATATAGAAGAATCGTTAACACACATTGAACATACCAGTAAATCTTCTAATGCTTTCAATCTCTGTGGATTCAATCCGTTTAGTCTCTATGCTATAACGAAAGTATCAAGGAAGCCAAAGCACACACAATTTAATTTTTGATTTCAAAACGACACTTTTTGTGCGCGGTTTTTCCCCGATCTAATTTTGGCGCCATTGTCGGACATAGGAACGGTTTGATCTTACATTTTTGTTAACATTATTTTTATTTTTTGGTGTGTAGCTCAAATTTTTAGCATTGCAGAAGTTCATACTTGCTTGCATCTCCCTGCTCAAGAAAGCAGAGAGCAAGTACTTCAAAAGTTATTATGTGGTTGGGTAAATCTTTGTATATTGCTATCCTCTACTGTTAGTTTTTTATTTAGATTACATGCGCATTGTAATAATTAAGAACTAAAATATGGTAATTGAATGTTAAATGGTTTAGATATTTGCATCTAGACACGTGTCAATTTTCATTCCAATATACTGTATTTTGTTCTTTTGTTGTTGTGATCTGGATCGAGGTGTACATATTGCATTGCATATAGCTTAGGACAAATATTTGAGTGATTTACTCACTTTTTTGCGTTCATTCTTGTCTATATTCCATACTTTCACGAATTGAACTTAAGGGCATAACCTGATACAACATAAAGTGGGAAAGTTATTACCCTCCTTTAGCTCAAAAACCACCTCCTGACTCACACAATCCAAGCCTAAATAAAACTTACTAGACGTTGGCCCTAGAGACATCTCAGACTCATTTAAGAGAATGACCTAAGAGAAAAGTTATTAAAGTTTAAATCTTGTCAAATCAATGTCAAAGGTTGGAGATTGAGAGGCGAAACCTCGAAAAACAGTAGTTTGGCATAATTAGGACCGTTGCTCCGATATGGATACCTCCCACTATTCTTGCTCCTACCTGATCGATTAACTTGTGGTCAGATTCCGACAATGTCCCCCCTGTGGATAGTCTAACCAGTTAGGAGTCGTCTAGGTCAAGGTCAACCCAAGTATAGGCTTGTCTTTGAATTTTTTTTCTTTTTTGTTTGTTTGTTTGTTTGATTTTTCTTTTTTGTGATTATTGTGATAAAATTGAATATAACCAAAATTTCCAGCCAAATGAATCTATTTTTTTTACCTCGACCTCATTTGACTCAGATAACTCCAATCCAGCTATGTACAACATGAACTAACCATATATGTCGAATTGGATTTGTCTGACTCAATATGACCCGTATCCCCAATTTTACGTTCAAAAATTTCAAAATAATTTCACTCTTCACAGAGTCAATGGGGATTCACCTCCCTCGAGTCAAATTTTCAAGCACCTTATCCACAATTTTCTTTCTCATATTTTGCTTCACACACTTCTTGCCCTAAACCACCAATTGAAGAAAAATCAGAGATACAAAAGAGTATAAAAGTCATGCTTGAGTCCCAACAACAATCATTCCCACATTAAACATCATATGCTCCTTTTCTAGAATATATCATTGAAGAAAAATCTGATTTAGAAAAGAGTATGGAAGTCTTTTTTGAAACTGAGCAACAATTTCAAAACATGTTGAACTCATCATTTCAGCCAAAATTTCAAGAGTTCATCTTTTCCAGTCTCATCAATTCAAAATGAATAACCATCAATTCTGAAATTGAGTACGAAACTCTTGCGTGAATCCGAGCGACATTCTCAAAACATGTTGGATTCACCATTTTTTCAGTACCAAGCTTCACATACTTCTTTTTCAGAATATCTAACTGAAAAAAATCCATCCTGAAAATGAGTATCGAAGATTTGCATCAGTCCGAACAACAATCACAAAATTTGATGGACTCACAATTTTACCACAATTTTCAAAATCAACTTTCATACTCATCGTTTCAAGAATAACCAATTGTAAAGAGTATAGAAGACATGATACAAACTCAAAATTCTGTTACCCAGCTTATCAGTAGATTAGACTCAATAATGAGCGAATTGATCAACGTGAGTGAAAAAAGTCTTTCTTGTCAACCTGACCAATCGTTCTATCCCTAACCTATCGATTAGACTGAAGAATCATGTTATTTTGGAAACCAATATTCGATTTCAGCTCATCCATTTAAACTTGAGCAAGCTCCAAGTTTTGAAAGTCTTATTAACATTGGCAAGTTATCTCTCACTGAAATTGAACTTGAGCATGAATGTGATCCAGATCTACAAGTTGGTAATTCCATTTCATTTTTGATTTAATAATGACTCTAGTATTTTTACCAGATTTTTTTTTCATATTCCGAAGTCAACATTGAATCATGTATCAGTACACCATGAAATAGAATCACCAATATCTTTCGATCACACTTCATTGATGGGGCAAGTGTGTGAACATCATTTTTTTTTATTTGGACCCTATTTCTGAATTAATTTCGACTCCTACTTTTGAATCCAGACTTGGTCTAAGTCAACTTCCTGAGAGTATTTGTTCTTTTGGATCCCAAATCAATCATCTCCCAAACTCACACTTCATTATTGGACAAAGATATTGAACAAAATGACTCATGAATTATTTTTTAAAATTGGAACTTAGATTGGAATTTTTTTTAAATAAGACCATTCACTCAATCATTCTTTTACCGGGTCATATTAGAGAGGTCACTTGTCGGTTCCTTCAAGATCCACCATCTCTGAATTGGGCCGCATTTCATAGAACATTCAGACCACCACCAGAACCACCACCATAAGGTAATTTTTCTTTTCTTTCCATTTGTTTCATGCATTCATACATTCACCATGTATTGAGAATAATGCATGAGATAAGTCGAGGACAATGCATTAAGGACAATATATATATATATATATATATATATATATATATATATATATATATATATATATATATATATATATATATATATTAAAAAAATCCTGTGATTAAGTTGGATATTTATGCCTCATAAAATATTAGCATTCACGCCTAAAAGTGGTCCACATAATAAATAAAAACCTTAATTTTGTGATCTTATTTGCTCGAGTCCTTAAGTCCTTGGGGTGTTTTCTCACCCGGTACCCTAAGACCGTTAAGTTTGGGAGTCATCGACTAAAGGCTCGTTACATGGGCAGATTAGAAATCTTAATAGAACTATGGAATAATATCACCAAACATATATATATATATATATATATATATATATATATATATATATATATATATATATATATATATATATATATATATATATATATATATATATATATATATAAAAGGCATAAGAGTTAAAGAATCCCGAATCAAAATTTCACTGTCACAAAGCTGCCTATGACTTAGGATAAAGTAATTGACAAGATGAGAAATACAATTTGACTCATTATCTTGATTAATAATAAGTTCTTGAATAGAGACTAAGTTTAGGAATAAAAATTTTAGTTTTCCTATAACTTATAGATTACTTGAAATTTTACAATAATACTTCAAATATTTTTGCTCTTTTTCAAAATGCTTTTCGAAAATACTAACGCTTTGTTTCTCTGTCTTTATGGATTTTGCTGGTGAAATCACTGAAAACACTAACGAGACAAAACTTGTCCTCAAGTGATAACCCGGAGGTTTAATGGCTTGTTATAAATGCTAAGTGCAGTCGTGATTCCTACGAAAGTAAATTAGACTAGTTCAAGCTTTGTTTTACTTTTTATTTGTTTTCTCGAGGACTAACTAAAGATAGGTATGGGGGTGTGATCAATCACTGATATTGCATATTTATCATCACATTCTCATATTTATTATTTAATAAATTCTGTTATTTAATTATCTTTTTGACTAAATTAATGCAGGCCTTTACTAAAGGAGATGGAAGAGAAAACGAGTCTAAAAGCTCACTAAAATGCAGATTAAATCAAAATCAAAGATTAGGGCAAATGTCTACCTAAAAATTAGAGCAAATCTGAGAGATAACACCAAATGAAAACTGGTTAAATTTGAATTTATATGAATCCATTTAGTTAGCTCAAAGAATTATGGAGGATATCATCAAATACAAAGCTCAAACGGAGAAACCAAGAGGACAACACATACAAACAGAAAAGTCAACGCAGCCTCCACCTAGATTTGGTCATCTGACCACAAAACTACTGCAGATTCATTGCATTTCTTGCAGATCTACCACATTTTAGTTAAGATATAGGGAGCATTTGCTTCCCCTATCTTCAGACGCTCTCCCCCGTTCTGTATTTGTTATAAATACATGTAAATTCTGAGGCTATAGAAAATGATTTAGTAGAGAATTTAGTTTAAGCTATTCTTTAGTTTGTAACTTATATTTTTTTACTTTTCTTTTATATAATTTTAATTTTTTATTTATGTAACTAAGAGGAGAGGAGAGTTTCATGGAGGAATGAGAGTGAAGCTCATACTGAGGGTGACACCGGTGTAAGTTCTTTTCTTTCATTGTTATTTGAATCAAATCATAGTTACATTTTTATGTTATTCTCTCTCTTCATTTTCTCTTACTCTTCTTCTACCGACTTTTGATGATAATCCAAATGAAGCCTATAGCATCGAACATGCCTTATCATTGCAAGAACCATTGATAGCTTATGGTAATAGATAACTATTCTTTTGTTAGTTTAGCTTTCCCTTTAATGCATAGTGTCGATTCGGAACAGGAAAGATTCTATTTGTCATGCTTTGCTCACCTTCAAGACAAGATAAGTCTTTGGAAGGATTCAAAATAAGTCATCAACTGGAAGAGGTAAGTAAGTACTTTTTGGTTTTTTTGTTCCTTTTCTTTTAATCTTTAGCTTAGATCACCTCCATCACCAACTCTCTTATATTTACTATTTTCACTTTCTTTGTATAAGTTTATTTTTCATTTTCTCCTCCTTAATCTACCGCTTTCTTTTTTAACTTAACAATAGAATTATTTTCCTTTTTTATGAGAACTAAGAAGACTTTTAATCATTTTAAGTTAATTAAAGGAGAACTTACAATGCATTTCCAATGTAAGTCCCTCCTTATGGATCACGACCCGCATAGCCACTTGCTATCATAGTAGTATTGAAAACTTGCACACTTTTGTTCTTAGGTTCTGAAATTCTGTATTTTTTGTGTGGAGATTTAAACTCAATCATCAGTCTAATCACCTAAAGAAATAAGACCATTTGTAATTTGGTGAACTTGGGTAATCATTTCATCAATAGATTCATCTTCATTCATGAAAAATTCTCATATTGGAAATGCAAGAGATCAATCTTAGCTCCCTTGACATGTGAAGTCCCCTTGTGTTTGACAAATAATTGTCACCAAATCCTCAATTGTGGATTTGCAATGAATTACCCTAGACAAATCATCATCATTCAAGGCTTGAAACAATGCATAGTGAGCTTTTGTATTTGCATCAAATTCCTTGTTGACAATTTCAGATCAAGTGTCCTCATCACCATCGAGTAAACTAAATAATTTGGTCACCATCTTTGCAACTCAGCTTCCTAGGGATTGCAAGAAAACAGTCATCTTGACTTTCCATATGGGAAAGTTAAGGCCATCAAAGTTAGGTAGAATCTTAATACTATCTGTCATGTAAACTAGTGTCAAATCAAGCAAATGGGGCAATAGAGTGAGTGATTATTAAAGAATCTCTCTAAGGTGGTTAAACTAAAAACTAGAGTTCAAAACCTCTAATACCACATGAAAGTACATCTAGAGGTGGGCGAATAGGTGTAATGCTAACCTAAAGTCAATTAATATAGAAATGCAATAATTATAAAATGAATGATGCAAACGGTCAACTCAAATATAGAAATAAATTCGGATTCCCTATAAAATGCTCTAGAATTTCTCCTCTATATTCCTCTAGATACTAAGTTGAGATGCTCAATTCCCTTCTTAATTGAATGAGTGAAAACCGACATGTATAGATGATACTAGCAATAAATATCAAGTGTAAATGAAAGTAAAACACAAGTGTAAGCAATAGCAAGTAGAGTAAAGTAAGAGAGAAAGCAATCGCAAACACAATATTTGTTTTGAGGTTCAAGCACAAAGCTTTACGTCCCTGCCTTCACCGGGTGAAGGATTTTCACTATCCACTAAGGATTTTTCTACAAAGGATCCTCCATAAAGGAACTAAAATGGTCAACACAAGACCGGAATATATAACTCTAACTCTCAATCATCTACACAAGAGGTAGCATGAAGCCAATAAGTTTTACAAGCTCTTAGTGAGAAAAAAGATCACAAAAACTCTCTTTTGCAACTTCCTATAGTATATGATGCGAAGTAAGGCTCAAGAAGTTTATGAGAGAGAAAATTCAGTTGAAATGAAAGAATATAAGAGCTGAAAACTTACAAAAATTGGTTTGAAAATAAGAGCACTTGAAGAATGAAAATTAGAAAACTTTCTTTTTTTGAATAAACGTGATTTTTCAAAATATTTCCCCAAATCAAAAGATTTCTTTATATGTAATCCTCTCCAAATGAACTATTTATATAGGAAGGTGATAAATATCATTAAAGGGATCTATCAGGATATTAGGAGGGTGATTAAACCCAAAAAGAGCTAACAAACCCGTTGGAGAATAAGTTAAAAATCTCAGATTTTAAAAACTAGTCATTATTGTAGCTCTAACAGAACATCGGTCGATCGGCTAGTCGACCGATAGTTCAAAAGTTTGAACTATCCGTTGGACTTCGGTCGACCGTTCGGTCGACTGATCTCAACTGAGACCAAGGGTTAACAAAACTCTGTCAGTCAGTCGACCGCTAGGTTTGCCGGTCGACAGGTTGATCATCCGAAAAATGTGCGCAACATTGATTAGTGTTCAATTTTGTATCAGTTTGCATCACATTTTCATGCATATTATCAATAAAAATAAGCTTTTTAATGGATGTTTGTCTTAAATTTCAGGTCCACTCTTTAATGAAGAAGAAGGCCCAAATCCAAACTAAGTAAAGGATTTAAAGGAGATTAAAAAGAGTCCAATCCAAAGAAGCCCACATTTATAACGAACCAGAAAATATCTTCATGGTTCTAGAAGCTCCTACAGTACACTTGGGTAGAGACAGACTTTCAGCGTGATCGATGGCTTAACGACCAAGATTCTGTCGCGGAAACACGGCTTTGGCCACGGATCCGCGACAGAACTTGGGCCGTTAATGCAGCGTTTGATCCTGCGACTACGATTGAGAGCGACGAACTCTTGGTGCCTATATAAAGACCCCTAGGGCCTCTATTTTGAGGGGAGAGGACAACCATAAATTTTAGGAGAAGGTTTAGGATTTCTATAGGTTCTTATTTAGTTTTCTCTTGTACTTTTCTTTTCTCCTTTTTAGATTTCAGAAAGAGAGAGAGGATGAGAGTGAGGTCTCCATAATTGAGAGTGACAATCAAATGCAAAGCTCATGTTCTCCCTTCTCTAATTTCTTACTCTTTTAATTCTTACTATTTACTTTCAACCTTTTAATTTCTTGCACTTTAATTTACTATGTTTTCTTCTTTATTTTACTTCTCCATGGATAACTAAGCTTCTAACATGACTAACCAACCTCTAACGCTGCTAACTACTAACTCTTGGATGATGCTAACTCAAATGATTCATTGGATGTTTATAACTTCTAGTCTTATGCCTAACAAGTATCTCTAATTCCCAATAAAGATGAGTATTGTTTTTTATCTTAATGAAGGTTTTGTGATTTCCTCCATATGATTCATGTGTGCCTTATTTAGAGCCTTGTTTCTTTAACAAGAGCCTTGATAGAATATGATGATGTGATCACCTTAGTATGCTAATAAATTAATGTACTAGTTTCTTATTTCATGCTAGCTAAACTGTGGTTTTGATGATCTAATGAATCTAACATTCTTGTTATGCATATATCTAAATTGTGTATCTCAAATTCTTAAGTTCCATTCTTGTAAACTTATTGGGAGCCTATGATCCAAGGAGGCCACCAATCTAAGCTAAGAGAGGAACACCTCAACAAATTGAGACAACTCTTTGACTTGACGAAGCAAGAAGGACAATTGCCAATGAATCTACATGAGGCACAAATCATCCAAGAGATTAGTAAGTTAATAGTATAGATTTTTTATTAGTCATGACTTTCTTTCTATCTGATTAAAACTCTTTTAATTTCTAAGAAACTTTCTTTCTCACACAAATTCCATTTTTCTCTTCTATTTTTCTAAAATTCACCGTTTTCATTCTACCTTCCTCATTTTCATTCTTCTTTTCTTAACACAAAAGGATTCATCATCTTCTTTTACCTTATTTTCTTTTTCAATTCGTAAACAAAGAAGGACTTTCGTTTTCTTTCCAAAAATAAGAACAATAAGAACTAAGAAAGCTTCCATCACAAGCCCTCCTTGCGGATACGACCTGTTATAGTTTTTCCTAGAAACGATAGATCGAAGGAGCATATTAACTCTAAATTCATATTCAGAGCTTGAACATTGATACATAGACACGGTTTATTCTAAACTCCTGCTCTTGCTACTCTTCGAACAATTTTTGTGCCATTGCTGGGGAGGTTTTTGTTAGTTTTTGGAACTAAATGAATTTTTCTTTTCTGTTGTAGGTTACAAGTTTTGGAAACAAGAAACTAAGCACTGTAGTAATATATAAGTGATCTTGGGTCTCTGCTCTAGAAAGCAGAGACCAAGTACCCTCCAACTTGCCATGTTTTCTCGTCTTTTGTCGCGTTTCCGCGGCAAGAAGGAGTTAACTACCGATAATCTTTTTTACAGGGTCGCTTGTTTTGCAAAATTTAGCTTATTGCAATAATTATTTCTTGTATGCTATCATTAGGATCCTGCTAATAACCAACAGTAAAAAGTTTGTTGAAATTTAAAAAATTAATTAGAGGTTTGCATCCAAGTCACGTGTCTTTTCAATTCTTTTACTTTACTGTTGAAGAGTGTTAGAGCAAAATACGTGCGCAAAGCATATAGAATAGGACTCGTCTCTGGGTTAGTTTAATCGCATTGAGTGAATCTTGCTTGCGTATTCTGTACACTTGCACAAATTAACTTTAAGGGCACCACCCAAATAAACAAGATAAGATGATAATTTCATCACCCTTTCTTAGCCCAAAAATAACATTCCAAGCACTCACAATATCAAGCTTAATCTAAAATTGATAGACGTTGGCCCCTGGGACATCCGGACTCAATAGGAGATTAACTGTGATCAGAACTTATTTTGAATCATACCCTAGTAAAATTAGTATTTAAAGTTGGGGATTAAGATGTTAAGCCTCAAAGATATCGTAGTTTGGTGTAATTAAGGCCCGTTGCTTACGCATGAATACCTCTCACCGTATTTTGCCCCTACCTGACTGATTAGCTGATGGTCTGATTCAAGCAACAACATTTCCCGGAGAATCATCCAGTTAGAAGTTGTCTAGATCAAGGAATCTTGGATAGGCTTGGTGATTGTTTTTTCTTTGTTATTGTTTATTATTTTTCTTTTTCTGATTGTTTGCTGGGAGAATGTTGTTTGCGTTGTGCATGCAAGAGTAGTACATGGATCCAATTACATCAAGACTTATTAGGAATGCTACACTTGCACACACACCACCTCCTGAGATAAATCCAATCATGGCCAATCAAGTTTCACGCCAGGACAAGTTTGATCTGATCCGTACTTCACTTGTCTCTTGCATTATATTACCCGAAGCTAATGGAATAACTTTGAGCTGAAGCCCTAATTCATAAACACACTCCCTAGGTTCCATAGCTTAGAGTCTGAGAATGCGTACTTTATTCGAGAGTTTGAAGAAGTATGATTGATGATGAGAATTCCCCAACTGGGAAAAGATGCTGTTAGACTGAGATTTATCCCCTTTGCACTTAAGAACCTGGCCAAGAAGTGGTTGCACAACTTGCCTGTTAGTTCTATTTCATCATAGGATGACTTTGTTAAGGTGTTTCTTAAGAAATTCTACCCCATCCATATAACTACCCTCATTAGGAAGAATATTATGCAGTATAGACAGGAAAGCAATGAACCATTCTGAAAGTATTTCTAAAGGTTTAAGGATTTATTAGCCCAGTGTCCTTACCATAGAATAGGGAAGTGACAACAATGCCAAATTCTCTATGACGGGTTAGATTACCAGACCAAGATGCTCATTAAGACTATGTGTCAAGCAGAATTTTTGAAGAAAGATGAGGATCAGGGTTTGGAATTATATGAAGGCTTAGTTGAGAAAACCATTCAGTCAGAGTTTTGTCCTGAAAAGACTAACCCTATAATTTTCAGAACTGTTATGCATTCCATTGAGTCCTCTATAGCTGCTGAGTGTAAAATCACACAATTGATGAGGAGATTGAAACTACTTGAGGCTAGGGGACCAAACTCAGTGAACCAGGTCAACCCAACACAAGTGATAAGTCCGGGTTGCACCTATTGTCACGCCTTAACCCACTTATTTGAGGAGTGTCCAGTTTATCAAGCTCAGCAGATGTTCCCTGATAATATGAATGCAGCCTTCACCAGACCCAATTACAATCCTTACTGCAAGATGTACAACTCAGGATGGAGGAATCATTCAATTTTTTCTTGGAGTCAGTCTGGTCCTGAGCAGCCAAAACAACAGCTTCCACATCAGTACACTGCTCAAACCCATCAACCCAATTTCCATCAAAATCAACCAATTTTTCAGTCGACGTACCAACACAATTTTCAGCCCGCTTACCAACATCAACAACATCATACAGATAAGAAAGTGTTAGATTTGGAAAGAATGATAGAAACCTTGTCCGAAACTCAAGCCTCAATGATGAACAATCATAACCAAGCGATTAATAGGCTAGAGGTTCAAATAGATCAATTGGCTAACTCACTTAATGAAAGATAAAAAAAACATTGCCTAGTCAGTCATTGCCTAATACAAAGAACCCCTTCCCTATTAACGAAGTTGAGGACATAATTCCATAATAATGCAACACTGTTCATATCCTAAGATCAGGAAAACAAGTTGATAACAAGATTTCTAATCACCCATTTCTAACAATCCAGTATCAAATCCTCTTGTGACTGCACTACAAGTTTCGAATGATCTATCTTCATCTTCAAGTTCATAACCATCTACTTCCAAGTCTAATGAAAAGGATAAAACAAATGAGCAAACTCACAAGCTTATTGTGCCATTTCCTAATAGGCTAGCAACCAACATGACCAATACTCAAATGGAAAAGATTAGGAAAATGTTTAATCAAGTTCAGATAAATGTGCCCCTTCCCCTTCTTGATGCCATACAACAAATTCCATCATATGCCAAATTTTAAAAGACATGTGCATCAAGAAAAAAAAAAACGAATGTTCCCAAAAAGGTCTTCCTCGCATCCAACATCAATGAGTTGTTAATCGGGCCCATTCTTGTAAAATACAAAGACCCTGGGAGTCCAACCATTTCATGCATCATAGGACAGACCACAATAAACTGGGCACTGCTTGATCTAGGAGCTAGTATAAATTTTCTTCCCTTTTATATGTATCAGCAACTCGGGCTGGGCGACCTCCGTCCAACCTGGGTTACTATACAATTAGCTGATCGTTCTGTAAAGATTTACAAGGGAGAAATTATAGATGTCATTGTACAGGTCAGGGAGTTCATCTACCCCGTAGATTTCATCATTCTGGAAACACAACCCGTGCAAAACCCAAAAGCTAAAACCCCAGTCATTCTAGGATGACCTTTCTTAGCAATTGCAAATGCGATTATAAACTGTAGGAATTGGTAAATGCGTTTGACTTTCGGTGACATGACAAAGGAGGTGAATGTTTTTCACCTAGGAAAACAACCTTAGGACTTAGACGACCAATCATTTGAAATGAACTTGATTGAAGGACTCACAAGTGAACATGAAGAGAAGTTGGAATATGAATCTGACCATGAATTTGATTTGGAGTCAGATGACTTCAATCTTGACCAGATAGTTGAATCAACAGTTGAATGGGCAACAAATGCGACCCCAATCATTCTCTTACAAGAAGAACAACCCTTGATAGATCATACCCCTTCTTCATAACTGAAAGTTCTTCCTAATCATCTCAAGTATTAGTATTTGAGTGAAAAGGAAGCTTTCCTAGTAATCATAGCTTCTTATCTGACTGAACAACAAGAAAAGGATCTTCTTGCTGTATTAAGGAAAAACAGAGAGGCCATTGGTTGGACCATGGCCGATATTAAAGGGATCAGCCCATCTATTGTGCAATATAGGATTCACCTAACACAAAAGGCCTACCCAAAATGTGGTCCACAGTATCTACTGAACCCCATTATGAAAGAGGTTATCCGTACTGAGATCCTAAAATTGCTAGACAATGGGATAATTTATCCCATATCTGATAGTCAGTGAGTTAGTCCAGTCTATGCTGTGCCCAAGAAAGCAGGCTTTATTATGTTAGAGAATTACAAGAAAGAATTAGTACACATTCGTCTCCCAACGAAGATACGAGTTTGTATTGATTATCGTAAACTGAATGCTGTCACATGTAAAGACCATTTCCTTTTTCCTTTTGTAGATCAAATGCTCGGGAGTTGGCAGGACACAAATATTATTTTTTCCTGAATAGATATTCAGGATAGAATCAAATCCCAATTGCTCTAGAGGACCATGAAAAGACAAATTTCACCTGTCCATTTGGAAGGTTTGCATACCGATGAATGCCCTTTGGGTTATCCTACAACATTCCAACGTTGCATGCTTAGTCTTTTATCAGACATGGCAGAAAGATTTTTAAAGATTTTTATGGATGATTTTTCGATATATGGCGATTCCTTTGACCAATGCATGCATCATCTAAAGTTGGTCTTACAAAGATGCATGGAGAAGAACTTAACTCTTACTGGGGAAGTATCATTTCATGGTCAAATAAGAAATTGTCCTCGGGCATGAGATTTCAAATAGAGGGATTGAGTTTGACAAATCTAAAGTGGAGGTGATAGCAAAACTCCCTGAACCTATATGCTTAAAAGACATCAGATCTTTCCTGGGCACGTTGGCTTTTACAGAAGGTTTATTAAAGAGTTTAGCAAAATTGTTAGACTTTTAACTAATCTTTTAAGAAAAGTTGTGCCTTTCCATTTTGATGAGGGATGTATACAAGCTTGGGAAGAGTTAAAATAAAAACTTGTCTCGGCGCTAATAATATCAGTACCTGATTGAACTAGACCCTTCGAAATCATGTGTGACGCATCTGATTATGCCATAAGCGCTGTTCTACGATAACACATTGATAACAGGTAACATGTGATTTATTATGCTAGTAGGACGCTTAATGAGGCCCAACTCTATTATACAACAACTGAAAAGGAATTTTTAGCAGTTGTATTTGCGTTAGAGAAATTCCGTCAGTACCTGCTAGGGTCTAAAATAACAATTTTCACTAACCATTCTGACCTCAAGTATTTGATGCAAAAGAAGGATGCTAAGGCTAGGCTTATTCGTTGAATACTTTTTTTTACAAGAATTTGATCTAGAAATAAAGGATAAAAGGGCGTCAAAAATGTGGTGGCTGGTCACCTTTCAAGGATTTCTAATACACTAGTAGAGATGGTACCAATCAACGAAAATTTTCCTGACGAACACATCTTTGTGATTTGTAAAGAGCTCTGATATGCTGACATTGCAAATTACCTTGTAACCTGGCAAACACCTTTAAGTTGGTCAAAGCAGGACAGGCACCGATTTTTGATACAGATACGGTTCTTCTTTTGAAACGAACCATATCTATTCATATATTGCCCTGACTAGATCATTAGAAGGTGTCTTCCTAAGGATGACCATCACAGCATATTGATATTTTTTCATGAGTTTGCTTGTGGTGGACACTTTGGTCCACGAAAGACCGCCGAGAAAGTTCTTCAAAGTGGTTTCTACCGGCCCACTCTCTTCAAGGACTCTTATATTTTTTGCAAACTCTATACAAAATGTCAAATGACGGGTCGAGTCACATGCAAGGACATGATGCCCCTTACACCAATCCTGAAAGTAGAATTTTCAACTTGTGGGGCATTGATTTCATGTGACCCTTTCCAATGTCCTACAACAACCAATTCATTTTGGTAGTCGTAGATTATATTTCTAAGTGGGCTGAAGCTTTCCAACTAAGACGAATGACAACCGAGTTGTCATCAAATTTTTAAGAAAAAAAATATCATTTCACGTTTCGGAGCCTCACGTGCGATAATAAGCGATAACGGGAGTCATTTCTGCAATGGGCTTTTGAAGCCTAATGCGGAAGTACTCCATTTCTCACAAATTATCCACGACATACCATCCTCAGATAAATGGACAAGTGGAGATAACAAATAGACAAATTAAACTCATCATGAAAAAGACCATAGGATAGAAAGGAAGGACTGGTCTTTCAAACTTGTCGATGCTTTATGGGCTTATCGGACCGCTTACAAAACTATCCTAAGAATATCTCCATATCAAGTGATATTTGAAAAACCATGCCATTTGTCTGTGGATCTTGAGCACCGTGCTTTGTGGGCTATTAAACAACTGAATTTCGACTTGAAGAAAGCTGGTGACTTAAGAAAATTGCAGATTTTTGAGTTTGAAGAAATATGAAATGAAGCTTATGATAATGCTCAGATTTCTAAATACAGAACCAAACTCTTCCATAACCGATCCATAAATCAGAAGAATTTTATCCCTAGGCAAAAGGGTTATGTTATGCAATTTCAGGCTCCACCTCTTTTTAGGAAACTGAAGGCCCGATGGTCAGGACCCTATCTTGTGCATATAGTTTTTCCTCATAGTGTCGTAGAAATCTCAGATCCCAAGAATGGTAGCACTTTTAAAGTCAATGGTCAAAAATTGAAACCATTCTACACCACTGAGCCTGAGTCACACGGGACTTTTGACCTGGGCCTTTGTGACCCAGTCTACACGTGACCAAGGCCTCCTTCAAATTTCCCTGTCATTCACTGTAAATCTTGTTGGCCCAAAGGCCTATCACCCTAGTTTTGATGATGATCAACTCATGAAGTTATGATTACTAATGATCTTGTGTTTAATTAGTGACAGATTCATTATCAAGATCTTAGTAGGTGTGGAGTTTCAACAAAGGATTTAAAGACAAGTTGGAAGCTAGCACCGGTTGATTCACGAGCCTATGCATCAAGAACACATCTAGAGATGAGCTCGGTGGATTGCATTTAGACCAAGTCAAGAAGATGAGAAGCCTTCAAGTGAAGACTTCAAGAAGATGAAGACTTGGGTCTAGGTATAAGATTTAGTTTTTTGTTTAGTTAAAAATGTAAAGGATAGATAGTTGGTGGATTGCTCAAGTTATATCACACACACACTCTTGATAGAACTCTTGATAGAATTGCTTTCATAAAAGATTTTTATGTTTAGAAAAGAATTTTTATTTTTAGTAAAAGATTTTCTTTGTGATAAAATATATATACCTTGGTTTTTGGTATTTCTATCATGTATATCTTTTAAACCATAACCATGTTTAGAGCTTAATGTCAAAAACATAGATATATCATTATGATTGTGTAGTGGATCATATCCATACACACTATGCTTTAGAATGAACTCAAATATCTTGTTTCTGTATTTGATGAAGATTTGAAAAAACTAGTTTTTGGAAAAACATGTTCTGGAAAAACAGTTTTTATTTTTGAGCCAATATTTTCAAGTTACAAAAATAGTTCAAATCTATTATAACATGCCTTGATTTTGTGCAAGCATGTTTGTATATCATTGTATAACATTGACACTATTTTTGTAGATTTATTTGAGGATTTATGGGATTTATATTAAGTTAATAAACTACCTTAAAAATCCCAGTTTTTCAGACCAGGAATTGGCTGACAGACCAAATCGGTCGACCGGGCGGTCGACCGCAGCTTGGTCGGGTCGGCCGTCCGGTCGACTGACGTGCACAGCCTTGTGCACGTTGTCAGCACAGTGGTCCGGTCGACCGGCCGGTCGACCATCAGCACTGACAGATCCCAACGGCTATATTTTTCTGGCCTATAAATTGGGGGTCTTGTCACTTGTTTTGGAGTTAAGATTTTGGAGATTTCTAAGCCAGTTTTTCCCATCCTTTTAATAGAGTTTTTTCCACATATTTGAGTGCAAATACTTCCCATCTAAAAGGGAGTTTTTATTAAGAGAGTGTAAAAAGTGATTCTTTGAGTTTTTCACCATAGTTCTTTCCTTGCTTTTCTCACACCACACTTGAGCTATCCATTGCTATATATTCCTATAGGTGTGTTGTAGTGAGAGTATCTTTAGGTGATCAAGTGTTGTGATCACCAAAGATCTTTTCTTTGTTCTTTGAGGAGACGGGCAAGTGTGCTCGTTGGTGGTTAGAGTTCGGTTGTGAACTCTTGGTGGTTTGAGGTGCGGCCTCGGCGAGCTTGTGGAGCTTGCGTGTGTACGGGACTTGGGAGTCCGAGGGATTGTAGGTGTTGCGGCACCGAGGAGAGATCCATTGGGATCTTGCATAGTGAAAATCCTTCGTGTGTCGAAGGCGGGGATGTAGAGCAAGTGTGCTCGAACCTCGAAACAAACCCTTTGTGTTTGCGATTGCTTACTCTATCTCTCTCTCTCTCTTTGTCTCTTTTATATCTTGCATTCAATAATTGTCTTTATCATTTACATGCTTGATATACTCCCTTGTGCTCATAATTGCTATACTTGCTTGGGATTGTTGTTAACACTAGTATTCAACCAAGAGAGCCAACGCGGCACCTCAACCCATTCAAGGGGAATCTAGAGGAGCTTGTCCAGAGCCCTGCAAAGGGAATTCGGCAACACTCTTGTGTTATACATAAGTGTTTAATTAAAAGAAGTTTTATTTGGTCATATTTGTCATAGCTTCCGCATTATTTGCATCATTCGGCATTAAGTGACCATTAGATTAGCCAACACCTATTCACCCCCCTCTAGGTGTTATTTCAATTGGTATCAGAGCTTGGTACTCTGATTTGGGTCTAACAACCTAGAGTAAAAGATCCTCATTTTAGGCTAATCACAAGATTTTGTACACACACACCATGGACTTCATGTCACCACCCACCTTTGACATCCTTAACATCCAAATTTGGAAGGTTAAGATGTCTTTGTACCTCAAAGCCTTAGGATTTCATGTCTATCTTGCCACCACTAATAATGCATATTCTTTAGATGGTAAGAATTTTGAGGCTAATGCAAAAGCCCTTCATGCTATCAAGTCAACCCTAAATGATGATTATTTATCTAGGGTTTCTAATGTTGAATCGGCTTTTGTAGTATGGAACATCATCACCTCCCTCGGCGAAAAAGATCTATACTATGCGGGGAGTGACTCGGATGTTGGAAGCGATACCTCCAACAAGTGCTACATGGTCCAAGGGGATAACCCCCTTGAGGTAAACTCCGATTCCGATGATGAGGACATGTCATATGATGAGCTATCTACTTTTTGTCATCTATTGCTTGAAAAATATGACATGATTAAAAAGGAAAATAAAAATTTGAAAAAGAACATTGCTTGCATGCATAAAGAACATGACTCATTTAGAGATAACATTGCATGCTTAGAAAAAGCTAACAAAAATTTGAAAAAAAAATTTGATTGCATGCATGTAGAAAATGATTCTTTTAGAAATAAACTTGCATGTTTAGAAAAGGAAAATAAAGATTTGAAAAAGGAAAATGTTTCCTTGCTCTCAAAATTGAATGATCTTTATGAAGGGAACAATATTTTGAAAAATGATATTGCTATGGTGGAACAACAAAAAGAAAGTATTTTACAAGAAAATAAATCTTTAAAAAGAAAATTTGTTGAAAAAGAAAAGGATAATGTTTTTCAAAAGAAAAAGAAAAATGATTCTTTATCTCACCATGCTTTACATGCCACAACTAATGAGATTAAGAATTTGAAAAATAAAGTGGATGGTTTGAGTTCAACTTTGAACTCTTGTGCTTTTAATCATTCTAGGTTGGAGTCAATGTTTTCAAAGAAACAAACTCCACACATTCATGCACATCATAACCATGCATTTGCTTATGTTGCACAATATGATCACACTCCTACACATAAGCATACTAAGGTGTACACATGTACACATTGTGGCCGCAAAGGCCATTTAGCAAAATATTGTTTTGATAAGAAACCTCATTTATATTTTGCTAAGTATAAAAGATTTTGGGATCCTTGCAATAAAGCTAACCCCAAAGGACCCAAGAAAGTATGGGTACCAAAACCCCCACCCTTTGATTTTGATGTAGGTGAGGGCTCTCACAAAACGTGAGAGGATTGGTGCCTTGATAGCGGATGCAATGGACATGATGGACAAACTTTTGGATGCATTGCTATCAAGGAGATTTTGGTGGAAAAGACCACCATGCTATGGAGCTTTGGAGTTGGTAACAATTTCTAAACTCCTACTTTTTATGTACATGCTTGTACTTATGTCATATTCATAAGCATGTTCATGATTTTATTTGATTTGTGCTTCATGTGGTATTTACATGCTTAGATGTAGAATGTATCAAACTTGCTTTTATACATATATAGATAGTGAACTACAATTGACTCATATATATTTTGAACTTCATGCTCACTTGTATCCACTATATGCATATGTATAGACTAGTTTTGATGATTCTCCGTTATACATGTTTTACCTATTTTATGTTCCACTTCATGTATATGCATGTTTAATTCAAATCTAATAAACATACATGTATACCCGTGAGTCTCTTGCTTCCATGCAAACATCTTTAATAGACTCTTTTATATTTGGGATATGTATGCGTATTGTTAGATTTGTATAATTCATACATATACCATGAAGATTGTAATTCTTATGAAAAATGATTTTGAGTTGATTTGTTTTGATAAAAATGATTTTTATGTGTTGTTCAATAAAAATTTTAGTCATATTTGATTTGAGCTTCAATGACGATTTTCATAATAATACCATTTACATAACTTTTGAACACTCTTTTTAAGAAAATAGATAATTTTGAGCTTTATGGACTATGAGTGCTTGAACTTTTATGTATTTAGTATTATTCATGGAAAACATTTGACTTTGTATTTTTGAAGGATCTTTAACTAGTTTGTCAAAAATCCATTTAAACTAGTTATCTATTCTTCAAATTGATTCACATGATCCTATTTTTTTAAACATATGGATAAATTCTTTTGTATTCTCAAAATTTATTTGATGCTTCATGATTTGAATATTAGTTTAAATGTTAGTATTTGTCAACACTTGGATTTATACTTGTACACATTATGGACCACAAATAAATCTATATATGATTGGTTTGATTGCTTATTTGTGCCCATTAGGTGTGCTAGTATAGCCTAGTTTTGATGATCAGTACATTTATAACTTGTATTCCCATTTTGAATTTAATTTATAATCATGTGATTTTATTTTATGTATATGATTACTTTTGCCAAACTTTAAGATATACATGGATACCTCTTGAGTCATTTGCTTTTCATGCAAATCTACTTATATTGACTCAATTGTGTTTAAGAGATATGTATGTATACTTATTGTGTTGTCAAAACATACATATACCTTGAAATATAAATTAATTTTGATAAAAGAAAATTTTGTGATTTTAGAATTTTGTGATGATTTTTTTTATGTTTTCAAAATTTATGATTTAAAGGAATATTATGCTTTATTGTCATTTTCATGATGTCATGTTTCACATAACATTAGTACACTCACTTCTTTTGAAAATTTTATATGGATTTTATGGATTAGAGTGTTTTAGTGCCTTGTGTTTCATTGATAATTCATGAAAAACTTTTGATTTATTCCTTGCTTGAAGGATTTCGTACTAGTTTCTAAAACATTTTCATATTAACTAGTTCAAATTCTTCTTATAGTAGAGTATATAATAAGCTTACTCTTCAATTGGTATCATTGGATATTTTCAATTGGTATCAATATGATTTTTTTATATACTCATGTTTTGATTGTATGTATGAATGCTTTCAAATTTAAATTATATCAATTTCTATTGGTATTATCTTTTCATACATATATGTGATCTTTTTGTGCTTATTTTACAATTGGTATCTTTTAAAGCACAAAGATTGTTGATGCTAAGCTTAATTAGAATTTCAAATTGGTATCCCATAATAAGCTTATGCATAGTATTTTTAAAATTGGTATCAAAATTCAAAATTTGATTGTTCTTCATTTGGTACCTTAAAAGGAAAATTGTGTATCTTTGAAAAACTCAAAATGTGTTTTATCAAGAAAAACTCAAAATTTTGATTTGTTGTGTATATATGCAAGGAGAGCTTAACATCTCTTTCATATGTAGATTCGTGTTGAGTGTATTGTGTATTGAGGAGCTTAACATCTCTTCTTTATATGATACACGTGTGTAGGGGAGCTTCACATCTCCTCTTATGCATTACATAATATGTGTTATGTGAATTGGGGCTTATCATCCCTCTTTCATGTAATGCATATGTGTAGGGAAGCTAACTTAGCGTCTTCCTCTTCATGGATGTATATCGCATATAACCTTGTATTGATCGATTTGATTTTACCCCTCCTTGATTTCTTTGTTTTTGACAAAAAGGGGGAGAAGATTTGTTTGATGTATTTTACTTTGAACCCTTTGTTGATGATTGACAAAAAGGGGGAGAAGTATTTATAGATTTTATATGCATGTCTTCCTTGCTTAAGGGGGAGTAAGATTTGTGTTGATGCATATGTGTTTTGTGATTTGTTTAATGTATGGAGATAAGATTTATGATGTTATATTTACATACATGCCATACATTGCATACATATTCATGTGCTTTTATTACCATATCTATTATTGAATGTGATACATGAGTTAAGGGGGAGCTTCTTTGAAGCTTTACTTTAATCCATGCATTTATAACTCCATGAGTTTTGTCATCATCAAAAAGGGGGAGATTGTTGGCCCAAAGGCCTATCACCCTAGTTTTGATGATGATCAACTCATGAAGTTATGATTACTAATGATCTTGTGTTTAATTAGTGACAGATTCATTATCAAGATCTTAGTAGGTGTGGAGCTTCAACAAAGGATTTAAAGACAAGTTGGAAGCTAGCACCGGTTGATTCACGAGCCTATGCATCAAGAACATATCTAGAGATGAGCTCGGTGGATTGCATTTAGACCAAGTCAAGAAGATGAGAAGCCTTCAAGTGAAGACTTCAAGAAGATGAAGACTTGGGTCTAGGTATAAGATTTAGTTTTTTGTTTAGTTAAAAATGTAAAGGATAGATAGTTGGTGGATTGCTCAAGTTATATCACACACACACTCTTGATAGAACTCCTGATAGAATTGCTTTCATAAAAGATTTTTATGTTTAGAAAAGAATTTTTATTTTTAGTAAAAGATTTTCTTTATGATAAAATATATATACCTTGGTTTTTGGTATTTCTATCATGTATATCTTTTAAACCATAATCATGTTTAGAGCTTAATGTCAAAAACATAGATATATCATTATGATTATGTAGTGGATCATATCCATACACACTATGCTTTAGAATGAACTCAAATATCTTGTTTTTGTATTTGATGAAGATTTGGAAAAAACTAGTTTTTGGAAAAACATGTTCTGGAAAAACAGTTTTTATTTTTGAGCCAATATTTCTAAGTTACAAAAATAGTTCAAATCTATTATAACATGCCTTGATTTTGTGCAAGCATGTTTGTATATCATTGTATAACATTGACACTATTTTTGTAGATTTATTTGAGGATTTATGGGATTTATATTAAGTTAATAAACTACCTTAAAAATCCCAGTTTTTCAGACCAGGAATTGGCTGACAGACCAAATCGGTCGACCGGGCGGTCGACCGCAGCTTGGTCGGGTCGACCGTCCGGTCGACTGACGTGCACAGCCTTGTGCACGTTGTCAGCACAGTGGTCCGGTCGACCGGCCGGTCGACCGTCAGCACTGACAGATCCCAACGGCTATATTTTTCTGGCCTATAAATTGGGGGTCTTGTCACTTGTTTTGGAGTTAAGATTTTGGAGATTTCTAAGCCAGTTTTTCCCATCCTTTTAACAGAGTTTTTTCCACATATTTGAGTGCAAATACTTCCCATCTAAAAGGGAGTTTTTATTAAGAGAGTGTAAAAAGTGATTCTTTGAGTTTTTCACCATAGTTCTTTCCTTGCTTTTCTCACACCACACTTGAGCTATCCATTGCTATATATTCCTATAGGTGTGTTGTAGTGAGAGTATCTTTAGGTGATCAAGTGTTGTGATCACCAAAGATCTTTTCTTTGTTCTTTGAGGAGACGGGCAAGTGTGCTCGTTGGTGGTTAGAGTTCGGTTGTGAACTCTTGGTGGTTTGAGGTGCGGCCTCGGCGAGCTTGTGGAGCTTGCGTGTGTACGGGACTTGGGAGTCCGAGGGATTGTAGGTGTTGCGGCACCGAGGAGAGATCCATTGGGATCTTGCATAGTGGAAATCCTTCGTGTGTCGAAGGCGGGGATGTAGAGCAAGTGTGCTCGAACCTCGAAACAAACCTTTTGTGTTTGCGATTGCTTACTCTATCTCTCTCTCTCTCTCTCTTTGTCTCTTTTATATCTTGCATTCAATAATTGTCTTTATCATTTACATGCTTGATATACTCCCTTGTGCTCATAATTGCTATACTTGCTTGGGATTGTTGTTAACACTAGTATTCAACCAAGAGAGCCAACGCGGCACCTCAACCCATTCAAGGGGAATCTAGAGGAGCTTGTCCAGAGCCCTGCAAAGGGAATTCAGCAACACTCTTGTGTTATACATAAGTGTTTAATTAAAAGAAGTTTTATTTGGTCATATTTGTCATAGCTTCCGCATTATTTGCATCATTCGGCATTAAGTGACCATTAGATTAGCCAACACCTATTCACCCCCCCTCTAGGTGTTATTTCAAATCTTTTGGGACCCTTCTTGTAAGTACCGCCAATTTTTCCTTTCTTTTACCTTAATAAATAGAATAATATAGAAAGCAAGAAAAAAAAATTGGATTTAATTGATAAATGATACCTAGGTTATCTCTCTTATAAATATACCCATTATTAACCAATAAAAATTCAAAAATAAACCCTAGGTAACTTATTTACATTTTTACCTAGGGTTAAAAAATAGAAAGCACCCTTCTCAGGCCTCTATCCTAAATTTGAGATCAGATCTGGAAAGAAGAGACGAACGCGCGGCCACCAAAAAAGTCTCAGCCTCTGCCTCCCTAACTCTGCCGTGTTTTCTCTGCTAAAGTCGCGGATCCGTAGCGTTTATGTGGATTCCTGCGCGCCGTGAAATTTCTCTGTGGTCAATTTTTCTTATAGATTCTAATCTACAACAAGCTCTGTACGTTTCTATGTGGATTGCTCTGTGCAGTCAGATTTTTGATTTCCCCTACGAATTCCAGGGGAAGTTTGTGAATTCCTATCTTCTTCTCTAAATTTAAATTCATGGCACTTACTATTTTTGCTGAAAAGGATTTTTTAGGATGCTTAGGGATGTCAATAGGTAAGGCCATGTGTTTCTTGATAGGATTAGGGAGTGGAATTGGTTTACATTGGTTTATGATAATTCTGAGTATGAAGCTTATTATTGTCCTGAACTTGTTAAGATTTTCTACTTTAGTATTGATCAAACCTCCATAAATCTCGATGCTCATCGGTTTACTGTGCATCTGGCGACTGGGGATATCATTGTCACCAATGATATGATAGAGGGTTACACACAAGTCCCCAGCAACCCACACCATATCGAGCCCCTTTCTTTGATAGAGTACATAACCATCATGGCTTCTTGTTGCACTGAGCAGGACCGTGGGCTCAAAGCCAGTACAACCTCCAAAAATATACATTGCATTGGATGCTGAATCCAATGCAACATCCTTGGCCTATACCATACTACTTCTTTCAATAGGCCAGTGTTGCAAATTATTCATGATCTGATGACAAAGTAGCATACAGTATGCATTAACATGATCATATTCAACTATCTCATCACGAACTCCACACGCCCTAAAGATGCCAAATATTCGCATCAATGTTAGTGACTCGTTTGTGTAAGAATTTCCTACCAGATGACGTCTTCGATTCATATGACCGCGTATTTGTTGCACTAGAACGGACAACTAGCACATACAACAGTTGTTTACATGCAGTTTGGACCCCTAGTGTCCAACCTGAGAATGCCCAAGCAGAATTCTCTTCTGATATTAGAGGAGGATGATGAGCCTGCTTTTTTGGCAGCAGTCCCCGCCCACTGATTCTAGAGCCTTCATATTTTCCATGTGGAAAGGCATGAAGAAAATTTTCAAGGGCAAGATTAGGTTGAGGAAGCAAATGGAGGAGCATACCACTCATTTGCAACGTATTAAAGAGAGTTTGCGGAGATCACAGTAGCTGATTGCAAATGAAAGCAGTGAGAATTACCGTCTAGCTTTGGGCTAACGGGTCGTGTCCATGAGGAGGAATGCGATGAAAGCTTTTCGATGTTTTTGTTTAACAAGCAAAGAATGGTGTCGGTGTTTTTTTTATGTTGAAAAAAGAATGGAGAGTAAGAAAGTGATTTTAAAGAAAAATTGAAAACTTAGAAAAAACTATGGAAAAGATGATTTTTTAAAAAGTGTAAAGATTGTTTGGTTGTTTGTTTTAATATGAAAAAGATCTGAGCTCATTATCTTACTACTCAATGATATGTTCTTCTCTTGAGATTCTTAGTGCCTTAACTTGATCATAGGAAAAAATTTAAGCTTGAGTTTCGAAAGTCTTAAGCAAGGAAAATAAGATTGTTTGAAAAAGTTTAACTCTTTTTTCTTAAGAAATCCTCTTGAACTGAATGTTAAATCATCAACTTGTCTTTCAAGTATGAAATAAAAGCAAGTTCAAATAATATTTTTAAAGAAAATAGAAGTTTAAAATTCAAACCCATCCTCATGTGCCTTCAAGAACACTTCCAAAGAAGCTAAGCTTAGTTTAAGGCATACATATGATTCCATTGGGTTCTTTACATCAAAAACCATTCAAGACAAGAAGGATCGAAGAGAGGTAATAGTGAGGCCAGAAAAATAAGTTTAACTACTAATGAATAATGTAAAACCAGATATGTAAATGAAATAAGACATACCCATGAATTGGAGAAGAAGAGAAGCTTTGAACCTTTATTGATGTCACTTTAACTTCATATTACAATCACTTTTTCCTCTCTCTCTCACTTGTATCTGGACTGAACCTACAAATAAAGAAATAGATATACAACTTATAAATCCATCTAATAAAGAATTCAAACCCTAAAAATAAAGAGAAAAACTTAAACTAATTTTTCTCTTTATTTTTCAGTGAAGAACCTGCCTTTTATAGGCAAAAAACCAGAGGAGAGAAGAGTGAGGAGATAAGGGGAGCAAACGCTCCCTTTATCTCCACCATAGGGCCGTGGATCCGCAGCTTTGGCCGCGGATCCACGGCCACATCTAGGTGCAGATCTAGATGGCGTGTGATTTTGCCCCCTTTTGTCAAGCTGAATTTGTTGTTTGTCTTTAATTCCGATCTGATCTTCGGTGATTCTCAAGCAAACCGATTTGGATTCTTATACAACCAAATTAATCGATTTAATTTTATGTAATCCTCCCTGATATGTGTTGATCTTCAGCCGGAATTATCCCCATCCTCCTGATTATTTATCTCCTCTTTAATTAAGATCTAAATCAGAATTAAAATGGGTTTTTGGGCTCTTTTCTTTTCCATCTCCATTAACAATGGGTATGTATATTATTAAATAAAAATAAGACTTATTAGTAGGGTTTATTAGATAATAAACATGGTAATGTGATAATATCTATGCAATATATATGATTGATCACACCTCCACACTTATCTTTTACTCGCCCTCGAGCAAAACATCAAAACTAATCCTAATCAATTATTGGACCACTTTCGCAGGTCAGTCGATTGCACTGAGCATGTGCAACAAGCTGTTAAACCTCTAGGTTACCCTTAGAGGACGAGTTTTGTCTCGTGACGATTTTCAGTGGATTGCATCCACAAAATCCATAAACAAAAAGAAAAAAATATTAGTATTTTCGAAAAGCATTTTGAAAAGACAGAAAATATTTGAGGTATTGTTATAAGAGTTCAAGTAATTTCTAAGTTATAGGAAAATCGAAAATTTCATTTCTAAACTTAGTCTCTATTCAAAAAACATCATCAATCAAAGTAAGGAATCAAATTGTATTTCTCATCTAGTCTAGTACTTTACCCTAAGTTATATGCACCCTCGTGACCGTGAAGTTTTGACTAAGGGTTCTTTAACTTTAACTCTTATGCCTTATTTATTTTTATTTTTGGTTTACTTATTCCTCAAGTCCATTAGGCTTTCTAATCTGCCCATATAAAGAGCCTTTAGTCGGTGACACCCAAACCGGACAGTCTTAGGTCACCAGGTGAGAAAACACCCCTAAGGACTTAAACACTCGAGCAAATAATAACATGAAACTAAGGGTTTTTATTTATAAAATGTACCCCTTTTAGGCATGAATACTTATGCTTCATGAGGCACAAATACCCAGCTTAATCAGAGGATATATATATATATTCAAACTTATCTAATTATCTTTTGCATAAATACCAAGCTTGCTTAGGCCAAAGATTCTTAGCTAATTAATAATTAGATTTGTTTATTTTTCATAGATGTGCATATATATATATATATATATATATATATATATATATATATATATATATATATATATATATATATATATATATATATAGGGAATAAGAATCTTTGTTTTTAAACCCTAAGTGTGTAAGTGTATAAAGTGTGCATATTTCTTCAAAGTAAAGAACAAGACTAAATTAGTTTCACCATTTTCTTTCTAACCTTGAAAATCAAACAAGTCATCTTATTTTGACCAAGTATAAGAAATCCTAATTATGATTCTCCTATTCCTTAAAATTAACTTAATTTTTTACAAAAAATATATCAAAATATTATTTTTTTCTTTCAAAAAGTTTTTTATATACATTTTTCTTTCTTTTTTTTAGTTATATTAGTTATGTTAGAGTGCTCGCCCACACTTATCTCACGCATTGTCCCCAATGTATGAAAGAAATGTATAAATGCTGAAATGGAATGTAAAAGAGGTGCATAAAAGAAATTATATATATAGACACACACACAAAAAAAAAAAAATATGTACAACATCATGTTTCTCCCAGACCTAGATCTTTTTAGGTCTCATCCCTCTAGCTCTCTTCCCATTATTCCAATGGGTTCTCTTTATAGGGCATAGTAGGGAGGCCAATCTTTTTGTTATTTTAACTCTCTTCCTCCCCAGTCTCACCTTCTTTAAGCTTTTCTTCCTCATATTTCTACGTTCATTATTTAAAAATTAATCACCATCACACTTCTCAGTTGGAACTCCCTCACTATGAATGCCTAGAAATTTACATCTCCTCAAAACTTAAATCGACACTTTCCCGTGGAGCTGTGTAATTAACCAAAATATCCCTAGTCGGTCCATTCAAACACATAAGTTCTTCTTCAAAGAAATTTTCAAAGATTAGGTCAATCTGAGGTCCTTGAATTATATTCTCATGTGATATATCATTGATTGGTTCATCAAAAGTGAAGATATTTAAATCAAATTTTCTTTTTAAAGGAGACTCTAAAATTAGAATCTCCGACATATGTCTTCTCATTAATATAATCGCATTCATTCTTAAATAATTCATCAAGTAACAGAGAATCATTTTCTATACCTTCACTTTCTTCATCACAATTATTTTCAATAAAGTTTACCTCAAATATTGGTCTCTTATCTTAGAGGTTGTTTTTCAGGTTGAAGACATTGACTTCTCTAGTCATGTCCCTAAAGGTTAACCTCATGGACCCATTCCTATAATTGATAATAGTATTGGCAGTAGAAAGGAATAGGCGCCCTAGGATAACAGGAGTTTGAGCCCTAGGATTGGACACAGGCTATATCTTAAAAACTATGAAATCAACTGGGTAGATAAACTCCCCGACCCAGATAAGGACATCATTAATTTTCCCTTTGGAACTTTCACAGAACGGCCAACCAGTTGGATTGTGACTTAAGTTGGAGTAAGATCACCCAACCCTAGTTGTTGATAAACTGAGAATGGAAGCAGGTTGATACTTGCCCTTAAGTTAAGAAGTGCACGATTAATCTCAGCTTGTCCTATAGTGTAGGCAATGGTGGGACAACCCAGATCCTTGTACTTGACAGGGATCGACCCGATAGTAGCTCATTAATATTGGTGGCTAAGAAGACTTTCTTGGGTACATTAGTCTTTCTCTTCTTGGTGCATATGTCCTTAAGAAATTTTGCATATGATGGGGCTTGTTGGATGGCATTAAGAAGTGGCACATTTATTTTCACTTGGTTGAAGATCTCAATTATCTTATCCATGTGTAGATTCTAGTTGTTGTTCAGCATATTAGGAAATAGAACTATAGGCTTGCACACCTGACTGGTTGACTTATCTGTTTCAGATTCATCAGATTTGGAAAGATTGGGACTAGATGAGGTAGATGCTTAAGTGTGATTGTGCTGAATAGGATTGGATGGTGTTGACACTTGATTATCAACTTTCTTTCCCGACCTCAATGTATGAATAGTATTACATTGATTTAATGATTTAACCTCAGCCAAATGAGCTTGTTGAGAATTCTTAGGATTCATTATTGGCTGAATGGGCAAGTTACCCTTTTACCTTTCATTCTGTAGATTAGCTAATTGGTTCATTTGAACCTCTAACCTCTGTATTGTTTGTATGAGGGAATCTTGGTTCTTCATGTACCTTTCCATATTTCTCTCAAAATCAGTCATTCTCCTTTCAAGTTGAGGATTTTGAAAGAAAGATGGTGGAGCTTGGTTGGGAAAGTTTTATTAGTAATTTTAAAAATTGTTGGGATAATTATGAGGGTAATTTGGAAAGTTGGGTTGATGATTGGAAGAATTATTGGAATGATGGAAGTGGCTCGAATGGTTTAACTGTAAGTGGTAATTGTTGTTTTGGCTCCATGAGATATTCAACTGATTTCTCTAGCCAGGATTGTACGTTTGTGCGTAAGGATTATCATTCGGCCTTGAAAATGTCACATTCATCGTTTCAGGATATTGTTGTTGAGCTTGAAACATAGGACACTCCTCAAACATATGATTCATGGTTTGATAGTAAGTACAACCCGGAGTTGGAAATTGGTTTGGGCTGACTTGATTGACAGAACTTGGTTCCTTAGTTTTTAGAACTTCTACTCTTCTCGCTAGGTTTGCTATCCTAACCTCGTTAGCTATGGATGATTCAACTGAATGGAGACCTCCTTTTGAAGAGATAGAGTTTGAATTCCTCAAATTTTCACTAGTTAGTTCTCATTGGATGGTCTTTCCAGCTAGATCCTCATATAAATCCCATCCTTCATTCTCATCCTTCTGCAAGAATCCCCCATGGCACATGGTTTCTAAGAGGGTCTTGGTTGAGTAGTGTAAACTGTCATAAAGAATTTGGCATTGTTGTCATTTCTCTATTCCATGATGAGAACATTGGACAAGGAGGTCATTAAAGCGTTCAAAATACCTCCAAAACGGTTCACTATGCTCTTACTTGAACTGCATGATGTTCTTCCTAACGAGAGCATCCTTATGAATTGGATAGAATTTCTTCAAGAAGATCTTAATGAAACCATCTCAGGATGTGATAGAACCATCCGCTAAGCTGTAGAGCCATTTCTTGGCTAAGTCCTTAAGAGCAAATGGGATAAATCTCAACCTAATAGCATCATCTATAAGGTGTGAGATTTTCATCATTAAACATACGTTCTCAAATTCTCTTATGAAGAAATAAACATCTTCGGACTCTAAGTCATGGTATTTAGGGAATGTGTTGATGAACTGTGGCTTAAGCTCAAAGTTGTGTTCACCAACCGATGGAAGTTGGATGCAAGATGGAAGTGAGGTTCTAATGGGATAGAACCTACCCTGCAAAGATGTCGGTTAAGCCATAATCGAATCTGGTTTTGGTTCAAACTTGAGTGGTGATGTATTTCTAGTTAACCTAGATGAATTAGGGTCTCTTGACCACACTTGCATAAACAAACACTATCACAAACAAGTCCAACAATAGTCAACGAAAAGAAATAATCAAGCCAAGTCTAAGGTAACCTTGACCTAGACAACTCCTAACTTGTTGATTATCCACAGGAGGTATAATGCAAACTTTGACCACAAGCTAATCAGCCAGGTTAGGGTAAGATTGGTGGGAGGTATGCGTCGGGCCTAATTAAGCCAAACCACCAGCCTTCGGGGTTTCACCTCTCAATCCCTGTTCTTAGACACTGATTTGACAGGAGTCAAATTCTAACACTTCCCCTTAGGATAATCTCCTAATGAGTTCGAGATATCCCTAAGGCTAGCGTCTATCAGATTTTAAGTAGACTTAGGCTCTGCGTGCTTGGAAATGGTTTGTGAGCTAAGGAAGAGCAATGACTTCCCCACCTTATCTTGTTTTGAGTTTTGCCCTTAAGATTGATTGTGTAAAGTGTGCAAGATATAGAAAAGTAACATTCATAAGCAAATATCACTCAAGAATGTTTCCTAAACTATATGCTATGCTTACGTACCTTGTCTCCAGCTATCTTCAACAGTAATTGTAAAAGAAACGTAATTAGACAAATACCTAAAATGTAAGTCTAAACGTTTTTTAAGAAATTGGCAATCAATCAGATTACTGTTGGATTAAAAATAAGGAGTGTGAATATCGAATATAGCAGAAATAATACACAAAATCTATATTTTTGCAAAGCGACATGTCCTGCAAAAAAGAATTTTTTAGTAGTCTAAAAAATTTCAAGCTTTTGCACTGCAATTTCTTGAAATTCTGTTTCCTACTTTCTAGAGCATGGACACAGAATAGCAAGTCTTCTCCTACAAGGCTTGAACGTTAAATTTGATTCCTTGAAGTCCCGGAAACAAGATACCAAACTTGTTAGAAAATAATTACACCTTTCCCTCCCTGACAAAGGCGCCAAATATTGATTGCAAATGAAAGCAGTGAGAATTATCATCTAGCTTTGAGCTAACGGGTTGTGTCCCCGAGGAGGAACATGATGAAAGCTTTTCGATGTTTTTGTTTAACAAGAAAAGAATGGTGTCAGTATTTTTTTTACGTTGAAAAGAGAATGGAGAGTAAGGAAATGATTTTAAAGAAAAATTGAAAACTTAGAAAAGGCTTTAGAAAAGGTGATTTTTAAAAAAGTGTGAAGATTATTTGGCTGTTGTTTTAATATGAAAAAGATCTGAACTCACTATCTTACTACTCAACGATATGTTCTTCTCTTGAAATTCTTAGTGCCTCAACTTGATCATAGATAAAAACTTAAGCTTGAGTTTTGAAAGTCCTAAGCAAGGCAAATAAGATTGTTTGGAAAAGTTTAACTATTTTTCTTAAGAAATCCTCTTGAACTGAATGTTAAACCATCAAGTTGTCTTTCAAGTATTTAATAAAAACAAGTTCAAATAATATTTTTAAAGAAAATAGATGTTTAGAAATCCAAACCCATTCTCATGTGCCTTCAAGAACACTTCCAAAGAAGCTAAGCTTAGTTTAAGGCATACATATGATTCCGTTGGGTTCTTTGCATCAAAAACCATTCAAGACAAGAGGGATCGTAGAGAGATGATAGTGAGCCCAGAAATTAAGTTTAGCTACTCATGAATAATGTAAAACTAGACATGTAAATGAAATAAGACTGCCCGTGAATTGGAGAAGAAAAGAAACTTTGAACCTTTATTGATGTCACTTCAACTTCAGATTATAATCATTCTTTTCCTCTCACTCAGTTGTATCTGGACTGAACTACAAATAAAGAAACAAAGATACAACTTCTCAATCTATCTAATAAAGAATCTAAATCCTAAAAATAAAGAGAAAAACTTAACTAATTTTTCGCTTAATTTTTCAGTGAAAAACCTATCTTTTATAGGTAAAAACCCAGAGGGGAGAAGAGTGAGGAGATAAGGGGAGCTCCCCTTATCTCCACTATAGGGTCACAGACCACGGTTTTGGCCGCGAATCCGCAGCCAGAATGTGGCCAAATGGCCACATCCAGGTGGAGATCTGGATGGCGTGTGATTTTGCCCCCTTTTGTCTAGCTGAATTTGTTGTTTGTCTCTGATTCTGATCTAATCTTCGGTGATTTTCAAGCTAACCAATTTTAATTCTTATATAACCAATTAACCAATTTAATTTGATGTAATCCTCTCAGATATACGTTGATCTTCAACTGGAATTATCCCTATCCTCCTGAATATTTATCCCCTCTTTAATTAAGATTTAAATCAGAATTAAAGTGGGCTTTTGGGCTCATTTCTTTTCCATATCCATTAACAATGGGTCTGCACGTTATTAAATAAAAATGAGACTTTAGATAATAAACATGGTAATGTGACAATATATATGCAATATATATGATTGATCATCGGCCGGTCCAAGCACCATGGCTGGTCCGAGCCGTCGGAGGGGGTGATATCCTTTCACTACCTTATTTCATGCATGTGTTTTATTTGCATACATTGGGGTCATTGCATGAGATAGGTGTAGGGGGTGAGTACTAACTTAGATTTTTTTATTTATTTTTTTAGAATTTTAAGTTTCTTTTAACTTAGGTTTTGATTTTCTTTATATCTCAAAAAAAATTCTTTTTGATCCATTTTTTAAAAAATTAACTTGATCTTAGAAATTATGAAAACTCTAAACTAGGATTTCTTGATATAAGTTAACATAAAAAGAATTATTGAATTTTTTAGGTCAAGAAAGAAAGAATAGAAAGATAAATAGATTTTGAATTTTTCAAAGTATTATATACATTTACATGTGAGGAATTAAACAAAGACTTAGTACCTTATTTTATATAAGATAAAAAATAAAAGAGAAAAAATAAAAAGTTGGAAATAAATAAACACTTAATCACCAATTAAACTGGTTAGTTATGCCTTAAGAAGTATGACCAGTCACACCTAAAGGTTGTTGAGTCCTTAACATTCGTGGCCTTGTTTACTCGAGTCCGTGAACCTTAAGGATGTATTCTCATCTGGTGACCTAAGATCATCTAGTCTGGGAGTCATCGGTAAAAGGCTCGCTACATGGGTAAATTAGGAAGCCTAATGAAGCTAAAGAAAATAAATATGTGTAAAAATATATATAATATATATAATAATAAAATATAAATAAAGGTATCTTAGTCTAAGAACAATTCTTCATATATAAAATGTATATATTTTAGGCTTGATATAAATCTTGCTCTCTCTATTTTTGAAACTTAACCTTAATTTAACTTCAAATGGAGACTTATAATGAGAAGGAATAGTTTGGGGTAACCTAAAACTGGAAGATCACTTAAATTTTTGCAAAAATGTATCATTAACTTTCTTTCTCTCTGTTTTTTTTCTTAGAGAAAAATTACTAACATGTTTCTTTTCCTTTGGATTTTGTGGGTGCAAGGAGACAACACTCCTCTAGGGTAACTTAGAAGTTTAACGACTTCAGTGCAATCGTGTCACCTAAAAAAGTGGTGTAATAATGTAGTTAGGATTTTACTTTTTTTCTTTACTTATTTTGCTCGAGAACGAGCAAAAGCTGGGTATCAGGGTGTGACTAGTGTTCAATTTTGTATCATTTTGCATCATATTTCATTCATATTATCAATAAAAATAAGTTTTTATTGGTTGTTTCTCTTAAATTTAAGGCCCACTCTTTAATGAAGAAGAAGGCCCAAATTCAAACTAATTAAAGAATTAAAGGAGATTAAAAAGAGCTCAATCCAAAAAAGCCCACATCTGTAATGAATCAGGGAATATCCTCGTGGTTCTAGAAGCTCCCAGAGTACACTTGGGCAGAGACAGACTTCAGTGCGATCGCTGACATAATGGCCAAGATTCTGCGTCGGAAACGCGGTTTTGGCCGCGGATCTGCGGCAGAACTTTGGCCGTTGATGCAGCGTTTGATCCTGCGGCAGTAATTGAGAGCGATGAGCTCTTGGTGCCTATATAAAGACCCCTATAGGGCCTCTGTTGTAAGGGGAGAGCATAGCCATAGATTTTAGGAGAAGGTTTAGGATTTCTTTAGGTTCTTCTTTAGTTTTCTCTTGTAAATTTTTTTTCTCCTTTTTAGATTTCAGAAAAGAGAGAGTGAGAGTGACGTCTCTGTAATTGAGAGTGACAATCAAATGCAAAGCTCATGTTCTCACTTCTCTAGTTTCTTGCTCTTTAAATTCTTGCTATTTACTTTTAAGCTTTTAATTCTTACACTTTAATACTATGTTTTCTTCTTTGTTTTACTTCTCCATGGATAACTAATCTTCTAACATGACTAACTAACCTCTAACACTGCTAACTATTAACTCTTGGATGATGTTAACTCATATGATTCATTGGATGTTTATATTTTCTAGTCTTGTGCCTAACAAGTTTCTCTAATTCTCAATGAAGATGAGTGTTGTTTTTGATCTTAATGAAGGTTTGTGATTCTCAAATGATTCATTTGTGTCTCATTTAGAGTCTTATTTTCTTAACAAGAGCCTTGATGGAATATGATGATGTGATCACCTTAGTATGCTAACAAACTAATGCACTAGCTTCTTATTTCATGCAAGCTAAACTTTGATTTTGATGATCTAATGAATCTAACATTCTTATTATGCATATCTAAATTGTGAATCTCAAATTCTTAAGTTTCATTCTTGCGAACCTATTGGGAGCCTATGATCTAAAGAGGCCACCTATCCAAGCTAAGAGAGGAACACCTCAATAAATTTGGACAACTCCTTGACTTGATGAAGCAAGATGGACAATTTACCAATGAGCCTACATGAGGCACAAATCATCTAAGAGATTAGTAAGTTAGTAGCGTAGAGTTGTTAGTTAGTCATGACTTTCTTCCTATCTCATTAAAACTCTTCTAATTTCTAAGAAACTTTCTTTCTCATACAAAGTCTATTTTTCTCTTCTACTTTTCTAAAATTCACCGTTTTCATTCTACCTTCCTTATTTTTATTTTTCTTTTCTTAACACAAAAGGATTCATCATCTTCTTTTTATCTTATTTTCTTTTCCAATTCTTAAACAAAGAAGGACTTTCGTTTTTTTTTCAAAAACAAGAACAAAAAGAACTAAGAAAGCTTCCATTGCAGACCCTCCCTGCAGATATAACCCGTTATAGTTTTTCCTACAAACGGTAGTTCAAAGGAGCATATTAACTCTACAATCATATCCAGACCTTGAACATTGATACATGGACTTACATGGTTTTCTCTAAACTACTGCTCTTACTACTCTTCGAACAAACATGCACACAACTGGCCACGAAGTCTGGTCAACCAGCCGACCGACCAATCAACCGGCCGGCCGACCGACCTGGCCTAAAAACTTATTTTTTAGATGTATTTTGAAATCAAGCTCATTTTAAATATCTTGTATTGGTTTGAAAAGTGATATGGCAATACATAGGCTATAAGAAACATGATACAAACAGGATATATAAATTTTGAAAACATTTGGGTCTTGTATCAAACCAAATTTTGTAGAATACCAAAATAGAAAAAACTAGATATGAAAACTTGTATTTTGAAAACTTATATTTTTATGTGTGACATTTTGAGCCTCAATTCTACATTCTATACTTTAAACATTTTATTTTCTTACATATTTTCTATATGTCTTCAAATAATTTTCAAAAGAGCTTCTCAAATATAAATCTTGATCATCTAAACACGAACTCTTTTCTTGAGTAATCTTGAAACTAGAGTACCTTTCTTTGAGGAAGTTCACACCAAAATATCCTTTGAACCTAAAATATTTAAAACACTTTAAACTTAATTAGTACCAATAACTTCATGTAGTTTTTTTCCATTATGTTTGCAAAGAGGGAAAACTTACAAAAAAGAGTTTGATGAGCTAAATTACAAGTATTCTTAAAAAGATTACAAGTAGATCTCCTCAGAGATTCTGGAGAAGTGTGCCGATAGAAGTCTGGTCAGCGCGCAACCACTTTGTCCCTTTGACGATGCGAGCGATAAGATTCTCTTCTCGCCTGGTTCGGGGATCAGAGAACAGAAGGTTGGTAGAACCCTCTTGCTGCTTCTCAAAATCGCCTTCAATAAGGAATTCCTTCTCGCCTGGTTCCGGAGATTCCTTGAGAAGAAGGACGACGTTAGGGCATCAACACCCTGGTTAGAGAAAGCAATTCTCTAAAATGTCTCTGAATTCGAGAGCGCACGGTGCTTATGAAGAAGCCTCTGCTTGTGGAGTCCTCTTTTCGTCTTCGATCCCTCTTTCTATATCTCGTGCATCCGTATGCGTCTCTGCATGTGTCCCTCTCCTTGTACCCTTGATGGGCTATTTATAGGGAGAGCAAGGGTATAATCGTCCCTTGAAGATATGGAAACAGATTGAATCAAATCTGTTTAAATCTGGAAAGTAGCCTTGCTGCGAGGCTAGGATCAGCTTCTGCGAAGCTAGAATTGGCAGGTCGGTGGACCTTCTCGATCTGTTTTGATCCTTTCCATATCGTTGGAGGATTTCCCCTGATCTTCTTACTCGTTTTAAGAAGAGTCAAGAGATTGTGGCAATCAACTGCCAAATTTGATCTCTGATTTGATCTTAATTGGATTTGATCTGATTAGATCCGATCTCATCCGGAGATTTGATTGGTCAAAGGTTGACCGTGGCAGATTCATAGCGGAGCCATCCGCATTGAGCTCGTAGCGGAGCTAGAGGCAGCTTCTGGCGAAGTCCGAAAGAAACCCTTTGGCGGAACTGGAAGTCCTCTTTGGCAAAGTTGCGAGTTAGCTTCCTGGCGAGGCTTTGGATGGCTTCAAGGCGAAGTCGAGTGATGTTAGCCTCTCAGGCGAGGCTATCCCTTTGGGCTCATGCGATGCTAAGTGCTAGCACCTTAGACCTGCTGAGGTCTGTTTAGAAACAATCCGGGTTCACTGTCTGCTTGCTGGATCAGTGGAGTCCAAGTTGCTTCCTTGTCCCTCGGAGATGGGTGGAAAACTGGTCTTCAGCTCGTCTGTCACTTGTCTTTTGTAAATGTCAACAAGTTTAGACATCGTTTAGACCAATAAGAATCTTGTCTTTTTTAAGTGTCAACAAGACCCCCTTCAAAGTTTTCGAAAGTCTGCAATGGCTCAGACTTCGAAACACTTTGAATTGCTTTGATCGGTGGTGTGTGGAGTATGAACGTCGCCATGATGGTTGAGTTCAGCTTCGCTTTAAATCCTGCTTTGGGATGTAGATTCGCCGAGGAATCATATAGACTCGCGTCTGGGTAGCTTCGCAGCTAGATAAGTTCGCTCTGGAACATCTGTCGCTTTCCCGAGACCAACTGCCGTGGGCTGGTTACGAGGAGGATTACTCCTTTCTTCGTGCTGATCGAGGGAGATATTCTTCGATTTGCATGTTTCCAAGGGAGGATATTCCCTTTCTTCAAGGCGCAATAAGTGTCTTTTATGAGGGAGACGTTTTCTTCCTTCGCACGGTTCCAAGGGAAATCGTCCCTATTCTCAAGGCGCAGTAAATGCCTTAAATGCGCTCATGCTTCCACGCTTGAGGCGGCAGCGCTCAGGCCATGGGGCCTATAAATAGGACACTTGAGGTCCTCTGAAGAGAAGTGATTTGCCTCTCTTCTCTTCTCTTGGTTTAGAAGAGATACTCAGATCTCTGAATTAGTGGGAATGCCCACTCTAGTTATTATCTAGCCAAGGACTGGTAAGTCTTGATCATTCAACGACTTCACCGATTTTAGGGAATTCATCTCCCTTGATTCATCTTTAGCAGCTGCTTCAGGGATTAGCTTCCCTTGCTCTTTAACTTGCAATTGACTGATCTGTAGAGAAGGATTTTGGCATAGCTTCCCAGAAAGATCACTGCATGTTAAGTCCGCTGTAGAACTTGGGACTTGGTCTCTTCAATAGTTGAGCCAGTCTTGCCATATAGGCGGAGCTAAGACTGTATCCCACGGGGTCAGTCTGGCTAACCATATAGGCGAGGCTTGGACTTGGCGTTTGCTGAGCCAGCCCATCAGTGTTGTGCAGGCGAGGCTTGTCCTCTGCTTTTCTGAAACTGGATCGCTTCGACCCAAAAGATTTAGCTTAATTCTTTTGTAGCCTCTTCTGTGCTTACTTGCTAATCTGTTCTGATTTGCCTTGCAGTGGGCTGTGCTCGTCAGTCCAGTGACTTGATGGAAGGAACCATAAAATTGCCTTATGCTTCCCCGGTTGAAGCTTTACTTTTAAGCAGGAGGAACAACTTGGGGCGACGGGTGCGTGTCCCAGAGGCTATTGGCAGCCTTTTATCCGAGATGATTCGTTCTGAGGTGAGGCTGGTAGCCGCTTTGTCGGAGATGATCCGCTTCGAGATAGTGGGCGTTGCCTGTGGGATTGCCGGCATCATTGCCAACTTTCAACTTTGGTGGCCTTTAGGGGCGATCCACTTCGGGAAAGTGGGCCTCACACCCGTTAGATCACTGGTATCACTGTCAATTCCCATTATACGTGATCTATCGTGTTGGCGGCGATAGGTTTTTATTGCCAGGCTTCAACAAAAATGGCCTGGCAAGATCTGCCATTTTTGTGGAGAATAATGACCGTGTCCTTGCGGCACCACTGATTACAGCCCTGTGCAGGAGGAAGGCCTTCTTTGTCCAGTCGGTTTGACTTAGAAGCGGATAAAACCACTTGTATGCCTTTGCGCGGATGACCTTGTTAAGCAACTGGGTGTGTTGTATGAAACACAATTTTGATGTAATATCAATGTACCCTTCCTTTTAAATCAATGAAAGTTCATCTTCTAATCATCTGATTTTTGCTTGCTTTCATTGAGAGTTTGGCCATAGCGGGGCAAAACTGTATGCGGAGTTAAGGAGATAGTCCTTTCTTTGAGTGATCTTCGCGAGACTGGCATGTCAGCGCCTTTTTAGAGGGCTAAGGTAAGCCTCTCGGCGAAGTCCTTGAAGGATTGTGCGAAGTCCGCACTTTGCTCCAGTGCGAAGTTAACCCTTAGTGGAGTTGAACCAGCGCTTCTCGGGAAGGCGCTTTGGGCGGCGTTTCAAATTAATTCGAAACGGCGGCGTACGCCCTTTTCGAGGCCTCGTTTCAGGCGCTGATTGGCTTATAAAAGCCCGATCGGGCTGAGCAGGAAAAGATCTCCTTTTTTCAGAGAAATTTCTGACTTTCCCTCTTCCTCTTCCTTCTCCGTTCAGAGAACCTTGAGAACTCTTGCAACTCTTTAATGGCGCCCAAAAGACAAGCGGGAAAAGAAGTGGCGACTTCTGCAGCGGAGGGTCCCCTCCTCCGGTCATCGAGCGACCAGTCACCGGTAAGGGATTTTCCTATCTGATTAGAGACCGTGGTCTCTCTCCTTTGGAGCCGACATTTGGCTATTAGGATGATCGAATATGATCTGTCCTCATTAGGGAACTCGTTTCCTTGAACCTCCCTATTTTCCTTGCACAAGGGAATTAAGAACCGAACAGTTCTTCCTTAGGCTTCCGTACGAAGCCATTACTCGGGCAGTCTCTATCCTGTTTGAGGAACAGGATATAGGTCTGTTCCTTCAGTCATGGCCACGAAGGGTGACTTTGACCATGATGCCCTCTCGGTGACGTCAGCCGTTAGGGCTATACCACTTCCTGCTTAAGCGAAGTTGGTACTTTGGACGCTTTTTTGCAAAAAATGCAATTTTATCCGCGAGGTCAAGCTTCATCGAAGTTGTCGCCTTGCTGGCCTTGCTCGCCGAGCGAGGCTATGCCTTAATGAATTTTTATGTCTTCGTATCCACTTGATTGTTGAACTAATCATAGTTCATTTCTGTCTTTGCAGTGCATTACACTTCCGGTCTCCTAAACAGTCTGTTCGGGCTAACCAGTCGAGCAGATGGTAACCTCAGCCTGCAATTCCATGGACAGGCTTCTTTGTTTAGTGAGCGGAGCTCTCTCATCCGGGATACACTCATCCAAGGCGGTCATCCGCAGACCACACGGAGTATCTTGACCACGGCTCCTCTTGAGGATGTTGACCGTCGGACTTACAGAAAGCCCGACTTTATGTTCGGGGATGCCGCATCCGATCCCGATCGCCAGTTACAGGCAGGCGAAGGACAATGGATCTTTCAACTGGATGGCGAGAAGTTTTACCTTCCGTCGACTAAGCGGCACTTTCCTTTATCTTCTTTCGTGAATGTGACTCAGGCTCGGAAGATGGCGTGGGGCGTAAGCCGAAGCGTCGAATCCGTCCATGTTGGGAGATTGACCTTTCAGTCCGGCTATTCGAGGGCGGGCCCTCCCCACAGCATAATGGGGCTATACCCTGGGAAGGTATCACGGGAACTTCCAGTGGGAGAGAACCCGGCTGTGGCGCAGACCTTTGGCACTCAGCTCTGCGCAGTTGACGGGAACTACCCTGCCACTGACTTCAGGGCTCCCGGTTGGGTTCATCCTCCTAAGACATGGTGGGCGGAGTTGACCAACTATATCCTCGCTCACTTCGAGGAGGACTTGGAGGGGTTAAACCTCTATGAGGCCGTCAGGGTGACCTGCTACGGCATTGAGATGAAGGTGGCGTGCTTCTACGCCATCCTTGAGTTGTACTGTCCGGCTTCGGGGACCTTCTTCACCCCGGTTGGCGAGCTAGGCATGGCTTTGCATGAGATGTGGGAAATCTCTGCTCTGCCTCTCGAGTCTCTTCCATACGAAGAGTACTTTCCCTGCGAGGCGGAGTTGGCTATTCTGGAGAAACAGGAGCCTGCTTTGCTCGAGACTTATCGGGAGTTGATGTGCCACTTGCATATTTGTTCCAGCATCCACGGTGGTAGCAAGGGTAGCTCGAAGAGCTTGAAGAGCTGGGGAAGTTACCTGTTCCCAGACATGAGGAATGCTCCTGAAGCAGCTTATCGCGGAGTTGCTGATGGCGATATTGTTGAACGGATGGAGATGTGTCTCCAAAAGGATATCGTCGTAACAGAAGACACTGGTCCCTATGAGAAGGGTGATACCCTTCGGAGCTTTCACCATCAGGCCGAGCCTATGTCTCGAAAGGTGCTGCTGGCCGGTTTCTTAACCGTTTGGTTAAAGAAGTGTTTGTGCCTTCTTCCTCGGGTGACATCGTCCACCCGAATGTTCTGCTACCCGCCGTTCGCTTGGCCCACGGCCACCGTCTGGGTCTTCTCCCGGCCATGGTGTGCTATATTCAAAGAGGCCTTCGCGCATTAACGGAGGCTTTCTGTAGGCCACCGGCGTCGAGGCGTGGGAAGAGTGCTATCCTGCCTTGTGATGGACCCAATCCTAGGGTGGGTCTACCATACACCTACTTGATGGCGTGGTTTGCCTTACACTGCCCTACTTTGATTGGAGCTGGGGAGGACCCTCCGCAGGGTGTTCGAACGACGCTTCTCCGCCGATTCGAAGACTGTTCTTGGATGAAAGCCTACGTGGCCGAGGCCCGTAAGTTAGTGCGTCGTCATGACGCTTATAGCCTGTTCTGCTGTTTTTCTCGTATTCGGGGTGCAGGATACAACGAGGAATTCTGAGACACAGAGTCGGCGCGGTCTCCCATGTATCGGGGCATTTTCGAGTGGCTGGTCAGCATCCGGCCCTCGCACTTGCTGTACAGGAGTGGGGATACCTGCTACCTGGAACCCTACGTCCCGAGTCGATTTGCCCGCCAATTCGGATACGACCAGCTGTACATGGGCAACCCCAATTCGGACCTGGCTTTCATGGAGAGTCTTATTGATGGGGCCCGTGCCTGGCGGTTTTTCACTGCGGATGGCACTGGGGCGTGGCTACGTACGCCGTTGCAGGATCCCGGCCTCTCGACGACACTGTGCTTTAGCCAGTGGTACGCGGCTTCCAACTCCACACCTCCTGGATTTAACGCCAACAGTTCGGGTGTGAAGTTAATCTCTCAACGACTGAAGCGGAAGGCCTCTGAGAAGAAGGAAGGCAAACGGGTTCGTGTCCCCGGCTTGGAGGAGTTCATCACTGTAGATGACAGTGAGGCTTCTGATGCAGGGAGTCCTCGCTTCGTGGCGGGGGCTGGAGCTGATACTCATGCGGCTGGCTCTGGTGTGGTGGGGACATCTTCCCCACGACGTGCGGGAGGAGTGGAAGAAGAGGATTCGGACGTCCACTTCAAGAGAAAGCGGGCGGGTAGCTCTCGTAGGAAATCATTGGCGAAGAAGTCTCGTCGCCAAGCTCCTACGATTGTCGTAGAGGGTTACCCCTCTACAGCGATTCCTCCTGCTGCCCCATTAGCAGCTGAACCGTCGGTTGCTGAACCGACTAGTGGTGAATTCGCTCCAGGTCTGGGTACGGTTAACCTTGTTCATATAATACGCCTTTTTATGCGTTCCCATTGACTTATTATCAATCCTTTTTGATTGTAGGAGCTGAGGCAGCTGGAGAACAAGGGGAACATTATGATCCCCTATTCACTTATGGGGCTGCAGCCGGTTCCCCTGCTCACTCGGAAGAGTCTGGGAGTGGCGCGGCTGATGTTGGTCCTTCAGGCGTTGGGACTTCTAAAGGAAGTCCTGAGGCATCGAGCTCTATCGGGTGGTCCACAGGATATTCGGCAAGCGAAAGCGAGCCGGTTGTTCGTGCTGATTCAGGCAAAAATTTTTCAATGGAGCCCTGGAGACCGGTGCGGCCGATGAGATGTTCGAGGCAACATCATCCTTTGGTATTGTCCTAACCTCTTGGCTTCTTCTGTAGTGTCCCGACTAACCGCAGTCTTGCTACAGGTGTTCGGCCTCAAGATGCATCAGCTTCAAGGGAGCCGGTAGATCTCCCCGAAGGGTCAAGGGGTGACATGAGCGCTTCGGCCACGGCAGATGCTGCTGTGTTGGACGCGCTGTATGGCGACCTGCCTTCTTATCAGCCCAAATCGGCTGAAGGACCAGAGGTTGAAGGGGCGGCAGTCCCGGAGGTATCCTCCTCCCAATCACATCAACGAGTGAGGTGCGGACTGTTTGCCGAGTGCGGCACTGAGGGTGATCGCAAGCCCTACTTCTCCAACCCTGGTGGTTGAGCCTGCTGCTCAAGAGGTGGTTGCCAGTCCTACCTCCACGGTGGCTGGCGTGCTGGTTTCGATGAGGACTCCGCCGAGATCGCCTTCGGCTGGTCCCGCTGCTGTCAGTGTTCCCGCTGCTTCTTCTGCGACGGCGTCGACCAGGCTGGTGGACTATTCCGAGATTGCCTCCCTGTCAGAAATGGCTGAGGCCGAGAATGATTATATAGGTGACCTGGTCGATAGATTTTATAGAAGCTTGGAGCGAACCATCGACCTAGTTTTGAAGGGCTCGCTTGTACCATTCTCAAAGCTGAAAGTGGTCCTCTCCGTGACATTGAGAGCATTCGGGACTTTGAGGGGTATCATCAGGCTGCTGCTTTAGAACTCCTGGTGGATGAACTTGAGAAGGATGTAGAGGAGTGGCGCCGTCTCTATCGCTCAGACCCGGCGTCCTTAGCTGATGAGCGGCTCGCCTGTCTTGTTGCCCGAAAGCACGAGGCCTGGCTTGCTGCTCAAGAGGCTGCTAAGGCCGTCTCTTCTGATTTGAAATCCTTGGAAACAAGGCAAGCGGAGGTTGGAAGTGCAATTGACGCCTCCACTAGTGCTCTTCTTGGCGCTGAGGATAAGATTGCGAAGGCTGAGGAAATGATCAGGAAAGCAAATCTCCTCTTATCCAAGGCCATACCGGTGCGTCTTGAGGAAACTGCGCGGCTTGAACAACTCAAAGCTCAGAGTGAGGAGCTTGCGCGGCAGGAGTTGTCACAGAGGGCAACTTGGCGGAGGCCGAAGCTCGTCTGGCCCAGGCGGTGGACTTTGATGAGGCTGAGCTGAGGTCACAAGCAATTGCCCAGGCTGCTGATGACAGAAAGACGAGGCTAAACGCCCTCGGAGAGCGGCTCAGATCGTACAGTGTACGCTTGTAGGTCATTGTATACGTGCCTCCATGTGTCCCCACCTTTTGGAATTAATGGAAATTCTTTCCTTTTATTTTGGCTTCTGTTGAATCTCCAATCTTGTTCTTGCTTGAGGACGTAATCTTTGAGACATGGCTATCCGTCGGTTCAGAGGTCGCAATGACATAACAGATTAAGACGTCAGCAATCTCGAGGTTAGCCCTTTGCGGGGCTGAAGGGGAGATACTTGCCTTTTGTAAATGTCAGCAAGCATCGGTGAGTCCTGTCTTTTGTAAGTGTCAACAGGCTCAAAGTGAGACTTAGCGGTCTGCTGGTTTAGAGGTCGCAATGACATAACCGGTTGAGACGCTACTAAGCTCAATGGTAGATGAAACTTGGCTATCTGCCAGTTCAGAGGTCGCAATGACATAACTGGTTGAGAAGCCACCAAGCTTCAATATAGGTGATACTCGTCTTTTGTAAATGTCAACGAGTATCGAGACATGTCTTTTGTAAATGTCAACAGGGCTCGGAATTGAGACTTAGCTGTCTGCTGGTTCAGAGGTCGCAATGACATAACCAATTGAGATGCTACTAAGCTCAATGGTAGATGAAACTTGGCTATCTGCCAGTTCAGAGGTCGCAATGACATAACTGGTTGAGAAGCCACCAGGCTTCAAAAATTGGTGATACTCGTCTTTTGTAAATATCAACGAGTATCGAGACCTGTCTTTTGTAAATGTCAACAGGGCTCGGAGTTGAGACTTGTCTTTTGTAAATGTCAACAAGCTCAAATTGGTGATACTCGTCTTTTGTAAATGTCAACGAGTATCGAGACCTGTCTTTTGTAGATGTCAACAGGGCTCGGGGTTGAGACTTGTCTTTTGTAAATGTCAACAAGCTCAAAATTGGTGATACTCGTCTTTTGTAAATGTCAACGAGTATCAGACCTGTCTTTTGTAGATGTCAACAGGGCTCGGGATTGAGACTTAGCTGTCTGCTGGTTCAGAGGTCGCAATGACATAACCAATTGAGATGCTACTAAGCTCAATGGTAGATGAAACTTAGCTATCTGCCAGTTCAGAGGTCGCAATGACATAACTGGTTGAGAAGCCACCAAGCTTCAAAAATGGTGATACTTATCTTTTGTAAATGTCAATAAGTATCGAGATTGTAGTAGAATTGGGAGAAATCTCGTTTTTACGGGGAAAAAATGAGGGAATCACTATCATAGGTTTAATGTTAACGTAACAGCGAGATGTATATGCGGTCTTACCATTCTATGGATGAGAATTGGTAAGTGACTTGGGGGTCTCGTTCTCACGAGGAGAAATGAGGGGACTGCTGTCATAGGTTTAATGTTAACATAACAGCGGAATATATGTGGCCTTACATTCTATGGATGAGAATTGGTAAGTGATTTTGGAGAGGGAATCAAATGGGAACTGGTCTAGGATTTTAGCAAATCCCCAGCTGTCAACGGGTTTGATATGCCTTTACAAACTACCGTTTGAATTGGGCTAGCCATGCTTTCCCCTCAGCATGATGAGTTGTCGAGGACTTATGTTGGGTTTTCAGGCCAACATTTTCCTCTATCCTTAATCGTTAAGGATATTGGATTATCGGGTTAATGTCTGCATAACCCTAACTCTCCTTTAGGATAACTGGTGCACGGCCAGGTCCTGTTGGTTCGGCTGTATGACCTCACTTGGAGGAAGAGAAAGGCTCTCTTTGTGTGTGCTTCGGGCACGGAGATCTTGATCAGAGGTGTAGTGTTAACTTGATCAAGAGAAGGATCCTTGATTAGGATAATACTTCTTTAAGAACTTGCCATTGATCGGCATCATGAGTAGGTCGCCATCTGAAGTCATAAGGCGGTATGCTCCGTTTGAATAGACTGTTTCTATCACAAACGGTCCTTCCCATTTAGGCTGAAATTTTCCTTTGGTCTGTGCGTCATAATCATCGGTCGTCTGACGGCTAAGACCAGTCTCCTTTCTGGGAGATTCTCTATTTGACCTTCTTATTGAAGGCTTTTGAGATCCGAGCTTGATATAGCTCGATATGCTGCTGAGCTTGTAGTCGCTTTTCGTCCAAAGCTTCGAGCTCTTGAAGGCGTAGGCGATCATTGTCCTCTGATGTGGTTTTAGTAATCAGAGCTATACGCAACGAGGCATCTGGATTTCAATGGGAGGACTGCTTCGCACCCATATACCAGGAAAAAAGGCGTATTGCCTGTCGGTGTCCGTACCGTGGTTCGGTAGGCCCAATGACATTCACCGAGCTTTTCGTCCCAATCTCGCTTATTCGAGGAGACGAATTTCTTGAGCAGCTTGATGATTGTTTTGTTGAATGCTTCCGCCAAGCCATTGGCGGCAGGATTATAGCAGTTGAAGCCACATTCTGAATCGGTATTTATCGCAGAACCGATAGAATACTTGGCTTATGAATTGGGGACCGTTGTCGTGGATGATCCGCTAGGTACACCAAATCGATGGATGACGCGGTGCTTGATAAAATGAACCACATTGGAGGTTTTGACTTCAACCAGTGGTATAGCCTCCGTCCATTTTGAAAAGTAGTCGGTTATTGTTAGGATAAACCGGTGACCTTTTGTCGAAGAAGGGCTGATTGGCCCTACGACGTCGATTCCCCATGCTTCAAATGGCCATGAAGCAACAGTTGGGTGGAGCAGCTCCGAAGGCCTGGTGTATGAAATCCGCATGAATCTGGCATGCTTTCACCTTCATGCGTATTGGATGGCATCGGCTATCATAGTTGGCCAATAGTATCCAAGTCTGTGCAACCTGTCTTTGAGCTTTGGACCTGGCTGATGAGCTCCGCAAATGCCGTCATGTGCTTCTTGGAGCGCTTCCTGTGCCTCTGAATTGGAAAGGCAACGGAGGAGAAGACCGTCATATGAGCGACGGTAAAGTGTCTTCAAAGTCGGATCGTAATAGAACCGGAGAGACCTTCGTCTGATGGACGCTGCTTCTTGGGATCGTCTGGAAGCAGACCGTGCAAAGCATAGTCGATGAGAGGAAAGCGCCAGTCTCTTGGTTCAAGATCCGTGGAGACATTATAGACTTCTCGAGTTCTTAGTATGTGCTTGGAGCATACAAGATGTCGAGTTGCGACTGTGAGGTGATACTCGGTGTCGGCTGGCAAGGCTAGCGTCGTCGCTAACGCAGCGAGAGCGTCCGCCTTGGTATTCTGAGATCGGGACACATGCCCGATGTAGAAACTTCAAATAGGTTAGCCAATTCGATGGCTGTATGGTAGTAAGGCACCAAGTCCTCATGGCGGACTTCGTACTCGCCTTTAACCTGATTGATGATCAGTTTTGAATCGCCAATAAGCTTCGAGGTAGCGTACCCCCATTCCATGGGCGAGTTGAAGACCGATGAGCAGAGCATTATATTCTGCAACATTGTTAGAGCATGATTCTATCAGAGAAAATGCTCTGGGCAGGACATGATTCTGTGGGGAGATAAACACAATCCCCACTCCGGCATAATCTTGCCTTAGGGCCCATCGGGATGCTCCATCAAAGACATCTACCACACTTCCTCTTCTGAAGTTGCATAAGACTCGAAGGAACCTCATCGGGATGTCTTCGTGAAGTTTTGAATGCTCCGGAACTGGATGGGCAGCCAAGAATTCTGCAAGGGCCTGGCCTTTAACCGCCTTCTGAGGCGTGAAGAAATCATGTCGTATTGAGACAATAAAAGTGCCCCACTAGCTAATCTTAAATTCAGTGATCCTGGCTTCGTCATAAGAAGACGCAATGGGTTTACTCTGGAGATGACATGTATGGTCTGGCCGACCAAATAATGTCGGGTCTTCTGAACAGCGAAGACGAGAGCTAAACACTCTTTCTCGATAGGGTGTAGCGAGATTCCGCTCCTATGAGAGTTCTGCTCAGATAATAAATGGCCTGCTCGTGGCCATTGTCGTCCTTTGAGCGAGGAGGGCACCGAGGGAGTAATCCATAGCCTTTACATAAAGCAAGAATGGCTTCCCTGATGTAGGGGCCACTAAGACTGGAGGCTTTGTGAGGTACCTCTTGATGTCTTCATAAGCTTCTGACAAGCTTGATCCCATACGAAGGAGGCACCCTTTTCATGAGTCGGGTGAACGGTTGATAGCGGCCTGAGAGATTTGCGATGAATCTTCTGATATAGGCCAGCCTGCCTTGCAAGCCTCTGAGCTCTCTGAGATTCCTTGGTGGATGCATGCTCTGGATGGCTTTGACTTTGTCTGGGTCAAGATGGATTCCTTTTGATGTGACAATAAACCCAAGGAACTTGCCACTCGAAACTCCCAAGAAGGATTTTGTCGGATTCATTTTCAGTTGATGAGCCCGCATTATGTCGAACATCGTTCTCAGGTCGCGAAGATGTTCATTCTTATTGCGGCTTTTGACGGCAATGTCATCGACATAGCATTCCACCGTTTTTTCGGAGATGATCGCGGAAGATCGTACTCATTGCCCGCTGGTAGGTTGCTCCGGCGTTCTTCAGTCCGAAGGGCATTACAGTGTAACAGTATACCCCCAATGGTGTTCGAACGAAGTATGCTTCTCGTCGTCGGGATACATCTTAATCTGGTTGTACCCTGAAAAGCCGTCCATGAAAGACATTCTTTCGAACCAGCATGTGTTGTCAATCATGACGTCAGTGATGGGCAGTGGGAATTCGTCTTTGGGACAGGCCGTATTGAGATCACGGTAGTCGATGCAGATCCGTATTTCCCGTTCTTCTTGAGGACGGGGACTATATTAGCCACCCAATCTGGATGTTGTTCCTCCCGGATGAAGCCACATGCAATGAGCTTGTGAACTTCGGCTTCGATAGCTTCCATGATGTTCGGGCGAAAACCGACGTTGTTGCTGCTTGACTGGCTTGATGTCAGGCTTGATGTTTAGACGGTGCATAGCGACCTGTGGATCAAGTCCGGGCATATCTTCGTAACTCTATGCGAAGACATATATATACTCTTTTACGAGTATTATCAATTCTTCCCTTTCTATAAGTGATAAGCTTTCACTTATAAAGATGGGTTTGGGATGGTCTTGACTACCCAAGTTGACCTGCATCACCTTGTCTTCAGTGGGTGGCTCGCGTTCGAGTTAAATCACTTTTCCCATTGAAGGTCTAACTGCTGGGCCCATGGTTACTCATCAGTGGCTTTTGCGGGCTCCGATTGACTGCTTGAGGTCATATTAACAGTGAGGTTTTTGAACATTCCTCCTATGCTGATATCGGAGTCCCACTCGGAGGACGAGGCTGAATGTGATGGAATTGGTTCATCGTCTTGACTTGAACGGTTGCTGATGATGTGGGTGTGACGTAACCCAACCCCTGCGTGTACTATCATAGTAATTTGCAGGCTTCCCTTTAGGCACAAAGTTCCGCATCAAACCGCGCCTTCCTTTTCCGAAATTCAGGCCTGCTCCATGCTTCAAGTCGTACCCCATTTTCTTCATAATATGGCGTGCTGGCCACGCGTAATGAAAGAATTGTGGAGTGTCTGAGTCTGAACTTGAATCTGCGACCGCAGGTCCCCGCGGTTGGGTTCTACCGAAGATTATCGGTAACTGACCTTCTTTGGATGGCGGGATCACCAGTGTGGCCCCTTCTATAGCTTCCATAGATGTGCTGGCCACACTTGGCTCATGTACAGGCACATGCAGAGAGCCATCCGTAATGGATTTAATCGACCAATACTCGCAGGATAATCAAAAGAAATATTATCATTAATTACCCACTCACCTTCATCCTCTGAAGGAGTATTACATAGGGGATTATTGAGACATGCTATAATTGGTTCACCAATCAGAATGGCTGGCATGCCTGCTTCGGATTGAATCCGCCTCGTTGCCACTTTCCTCATCGTCGGCAACGGTTCTTTGAGTGCTCCACCGGCCTCTTAATATAGGAGAGCGTCAGTGAAGTAGTTTTCTGCCCCTTTGAATGGTTGCTCTCAGCAAAGACAGTTCGTACTGTCGCATCATCTTCAACATATTTGAAGCATTGATGGAGGGTGGAAGGGACGATCCAGTTGGCATGGATCCATGGCGTCCCAGCAGCAGGTTATATGATGTGTCAGCATCAATGACATAGCATGTCACTTCTGACTTCAGGCTCCCGATTCTGCAACGGAGTCGAATTTTCCCCAGTGGATGACTGCTCCCGGCGTTGAAACCGTATATTGTAGTAGTGGTTGCGGACAACCTATACAATGGTATGCCGAGAAGTAGAGAAGCCTTTTGGGGATGATGCTGAGTGCAGACCCCGGATCGACTTGTACCCTCTCAATGCATGTTGAACCGATATATCCGGTGTAGTACAGAGGTCGATCGTGCTTGTTGTCTTTGAGAAGCATATCTTCCGCTGTGAAGGTAATAGCGGGCACCTTTGATTGTGCATGATGACATTCCGGGCAAGGAGACTGGACGTCGTTGTTAGGGCTCAGGCATGCATGTCAGAAAGGATTCTGAATTGGCTAGCGCATCCCTGATTGCTTCTCTGTTTCTTTTGAGAGGCGAAGGAGCTCGTGTGTAGTGATACGAGCTGGGACATTGGCCAGCTGAGCCAATATGTCAAACCGAAAGGGCGTATCAAACCCCTGGCCTGGTGGTTTCTTTAACACGTGGTCGAATCGTACCTCCCTAGACCTCTCTTTTCCCTTGTTGGGATTGGAGTGGATACTGGTACTTGCACTGACGTCGTTTGCTGTTGTGTCTCGTCAGTAGACTTTTCATACTGCCTCAAGTATGATTTTCCGGATCGGGTGCCCGTCTGTTGAGGCGCATCGGCTTGCGCAGCGCAGGCAAGCTTTTCTCCTTCTGAATCACTGAGGGAAGCCGATGTAAGATTGCCGTCGTCTGGCAGGATGGAGATGACATTGCAAGACTTGCCCTTTGAATGGGCTGCTTTGGATCCCGCTGTACGTCTTGGACAAGGTCTGGATGTATCCACATGACTTCTCCTGTCTCCAATGTTAAGGGAACAAGACCCTATTCTTTTGAGCTGTAGCTGGAAGATGCTTGATTTCCAACCGTGGCGCAGGGACGGAATAAGTCCCGTCAGGAACTGTGACCTTTTGAGTGGTGCCGAACTCAAGAGTCACCATATTGGCAGTGACTTTCTTCTGCTCTGTCTTCAACGTCAGAACCCCGGCATCGACCAGGGCTTGTATTCTGTCCTTGAGGACATAACACTTGTCAGTAGGATGGTGGATCATCCTGTGGTAGAGACAGTATTTAGGGTCGTTTGTGCGCCCTATCTCATTGGGACGCCGAGCATCTGGCAGTTTTATTTTGTTCCCTTTGTGGAGCAGATGGAATATCGTGACCACCTGATCGTCTTTGAACGAGTATTGCTTTGGAGGGAATTTGGGCTCCTGATTGTTGAAGCCACTCTTCGGCCTTCGACTGCATATCTCCAGGTAATTCCATAGACATAGTCTCTTTGCCTTTAGCTTGAGAAGATTGCGGTAGGTCGCTACGCCCTTTGTTGTTCATCCCCCACTTGCCTCTAGGGGCGGATGGTTCGAACTTTTTAGCCGACTTCTCGGCTATCTCAGCTTGTTCGACCAATTCTTTCCAAGTGTGGGCTTTAACAACAGCCCCATGCGAACTTCCAATTGGTCTAGGAAGTTGTGTCTGCATGTCTGCAAGAGCATGGGTAATGGCATCCCTGCTGGGCACATCAAGGATAAGTTTCTGAACCGTTCAATGTAGTCACGGACAGATTCGCCCTTCCTCTGCACAGTGGAGAGGAGCTTGTCCATGGTCACTTCGGTATCGTCCTCATAGAAATGAGAGAGGAACCGAGTTCCAGGTCGATCCAGGAGTTGATAGAGCCCGGAGGGAGACTTCGGAACCAGTCAAATGCCACCCCCTTAAGGTGCCAATGAAAAGCCTAGCCATGATGGCGTCATTGCTTATAACATTACCAGTCTGAGACCGGAAATAGTAGATGTGCTGATTTGGCGAGCTCTTTCCATCATAGGTATGCAGCGTTGGCGGTTTGAACTTCGGTGGATATGGCACCGAATCCCACTCCAGCGGATAAGGACGGACTGTCCCTACCTTCTTTAATTCATCCCTCTGAGCTAGGGATGCGATCTGAGCTTGGAGGCCCTTAAGGACTTCGGCGTCTAAGGAAGAACCCTCCTTGGATTTCTCCAACTTTAGCTGCTCATTGCTGAAGTGTTCCTTCTCATCGTGATTGCTCCCGGCATCATTGTTGTTCCGGTCATGAGGAGTTGAGCGAGCATCTGTTGAATGTTGTCCAGAGCTTCTTGCTGAGTTTTGGAAGTTTGCTCCTGAGCTTCCAGGCGCCGACGAAGGTCGTCGTTAGCGCTATCAGCCATGTTGACTGATACTCTGTCTGTTCGCACCGAGCTAACTGTCGCCGAAGAGGCGTACCCACTGTCTTCATCTTCTTCATCTGATGATTGGAGTGACCTCCTGGGCTGTGACGAGGCTAGGGCCGTCGAGGAAGAAGGCTTTCATAATTGTAGGGTATCGCCACCCTAGATCTGGTGTTTCGAAAAACACCTTCCTCATGCACCAAGACTTCGCCTAAGCCTGGGCTGTAATCTGGATCTGGGGACTCTCGTCCTCTCCGGTCATGTTGACGGATGCAGAGGGTAAATCTCGCGAGATGCTCCTTTTGCGGTGCTTCATCGGGGCTTGTACCGATAGCCGATCAAAAAATGATCGTCGTCTTGGAGGCGTAGCGGGGATTGGCCCCAGCGGCAATGGGCCGAGTGGAGTGTCACCAGCTGACATCCCACTTGTTGACAACAGGGGAAGAGGTTTGTTTATCCGCTAAAAATTTCCTCAGATCAGACCGGTTGGGTCCTGCAATCGAGCGCAAAGGCTCTTTTGGATCGCACATAGGGCGATGTCCTGCTTCTTTTATCCTGCAGACGGGATTAGCACTGAATAGTGCTTTGGTTCTAGCTTCGCCATCAGACGCGAACTTAGTGCTTGACGCACTGGAAAGCGGAGCACGCTGTGGTGCTTTACCCGCTATGCTGCTGCGAAGGTAATTAGCCTTAGAGGTACTTGGCTTCGGCTTCGCGGTCATGGACCCTGCGCGTACGCTGTGGTACAGTAGCTTCGCTCATGAGAACGAGGCCGGCGCGAGGCATTGCTGCTCTTGAATTGGGTGACGGTATGATTGCCGTCTTAATTTATGATTGGAGCAGACAGGCATCTTGCCTTTTCTTCGCGGGAGAGGCGCGGTTAGGCGTAACTACGCCTGAAGCTTCGGTCGGAGACTTCTGTTTAGGCTTCCATATCCGCCTGGCAGAGGAGACTTAGGTTCGCAAGGAACCTGATTAGCCACACACGAGGCTGAGGGGTGTTGGCAGAATTCTGCTTCCGGTTTCTGATTTGAAACCTTGGTCGTGGAAACCCTCCTATGCTTCCGTGCTCGAAGCATTGGGCCATCCCCAGAGAGGACTTTTCAAATCTTCCTTGATCGAACTGAACCACCAAGTTCTCACAAGTAAAGGAATCAGACTGTGGACGTGCTTCCTTGTTGCGCCAAATAACCGCAGTAGGTTCATAGAGAACCTTTTCAGTCTCCGCAGAGACTTTCCTTGAAGATTAGCCAGAGAAGCTCTGGCTGCACAGTTTTTCTGAATTCAGAGTTAGACCCGAAGGTCTGTTCGTCGCATTGCGACACTTGATTCTCGCAGTGGAGAATTTCATCCCCAGCGGAGTCGCCACCTTGTTTTCCATTATGTTTGCAAAGAGGGAAAACTTACAAAAAAGAGTTTGAGGAGCTAAATTACAAGTATTCTTAAAAAGATTACAAGTAGATCTCCTCAGAGATTCTGGAGAAGTGTGCCGATAGGAGTCTGGTCATGCGTGACCACCTTGTCCCTTTGACGATGCGAGCGATAAGTCCCTTCTCGCCTGGTTCGGGGAATCAGAGAACAGAAGGTTGGTAGAACCCTCTTGCTGCTTCTCAAAATCGCCTTCAATAAGGAATTCCTTCTCGCCTGGTTCCGGAGATTCCTTGAGAAGAAGGACGACGTTAGGGCATCAACACCTGGTTAGAGAAAGCAATTCTCTAAAAGATCTCTGAATTCGAGAGCGCACGGTGCTTATGAAGAAGCCTCTGCTTGTGGAGTCCTCTTTTCGTCTTCGATCCCTCTTTCTATATCTCGTGCATCGTATGCGTCTCTGCATGTGTCCCTCTCCTTGTACCTTGATGGCTATTATAGGGAGAGCAAGGGGTATAATCGTCCCTTGAAGATATGGAAAAGATTGAATCAAATTTGTTTAAATCTGGAAAGTAGCCTTGCTGCGAGGCTAGGATTAGCTTCTGCGAAGCTAGAATTGGCAGGTCGGGGACCTTCTCGATCTGTTTTGATCCTTTCCATATCGTTGGAGGATTTCCCCTGATCTTCTTACTCGTTTTAAGAAGAGTCAAGAGATTGTGGCAATCAACTGCCAAATTTGATCTCTGATTTGATCTTATTGGATTTGATCTGATTAGATCCGATCTCATCCGGAGATTTGATTGGTCAAAGGTTGACCGTGGAAGATTCATAGCGGAGCCGTCCGCATTGAGCTCGTAGCGGAGCTAGAGGCAGCTTCCGGCGAAGTCTGAAAGAAACCCTTTGGCGGAACTGGAAGTCTCTTTGGCAAAGTTGCGAGTTAGCTTCCTGGCGAGGCTTTGGATGGCTTCAAGGCGAAGTCGAGTGATGTTAGCCTCTCAGGCGAGGCTATCCTTTGGGCTCATGCGATGCTAAGTGCTAACACCTTAGACCTGCTGAGGTCTGTTTAGAAACAATCCGGGTTCATGTCTGCTTGCTGGATCAATGGAGTCCAAGTTGCTTCCTTATCTTCGGAGATGGGTGGAAAACTGGTCTTCAGCTCGTCTGTCACTTGTCTTTTATAAATGTCAACAAGTTTAGACATCGTTTGACCAATAAGAATCTTTTCTGTTTTAAGTGTCAACAGTAGTTGTAATCATCAAAATAAAACTGAGAGGTACCCTTGGCCAACTGTAACGCCCCGATCCTGCGGGTACGGAGACGTTACTGCAACGTATATATGCAGGTCTGAAATATCCTCACGTATATACGCTAAGCATCAGTACAGGCAAGAATCAGAGTACAGAAGCAAGTGGTGCATTATACATTCCAACACATGAGTACAATTACAAAGTTATCACCAGAGGTGATCTAATATTACATGAATATTACATCACTGATATGCGCAATTGCGAGATTACAAAGATATGTACATGTATGAACAGTACAAAGACAGGCTCAGAGTCATAACAAGAAAACTCTAGAGCCGCACATGGGGGGCCTGAAAGGATGGGGCTCTGGACGGTCTGCTGGAGATCCACGCTACCACTGCGCTACTCTGATGAGAATCTACAAGTTCCAAGCTCTTACATGCTCCAAGTTCCAGGACCTGGACATGAGGATCCAGAGGAGTCAGAAACTCCCCAGGCGAGTGGTGAGACAAAAGCCAGATGGCGTGCAAGGATAAGCACATGTGTATCGATAAAATCGAATCATAAATAAGCATTGAAAAACGCGTCGTGAGCATAAGCATGTATAGGCAGGTAGATATGTAACAAGTGATATCAAGCAGGAAGTACTCATGGCATGGTAAGATAGGAGCAGTAGACTGATGGATGGAACATGGTAATAATACAGAGTATGAGTAGCTAATA